>JAMYWD010001577.1:0-13000 GCA_028583415.1 Protea cynaroides
TACTTTCATTGGCTAAAATTGTGTTGTTGTTTATAGTCATTGTACTCCAAACTTGATTTAGTTTCTGTTCTAATTTTTTTTCTTTTCTCTCTTTTTTCTACTTTGTTTCCATTTTTGTTTTGTTTTCCTTCTACAACCTCTGATTTCTCTCTCCCTTTCACCAGCTCCCAACCCAAACACGAAGCCCTTTGGTTTCTTCAAAGAGAAGAAACCAACTCTGATCTTCTTCTCTCTGAAACCTCCATAAGACAACCTAATCCCTCTGGTCTCCCTCAACCCATAGACCACCCGCGGGATCCCTCCAATCCGCACTTCTTGCAAATCTTTTGCTCATTCCTCAGCTAGCTGTCTTGTTCGGAAGTCTGCTCCTCTTGGTCACCAGTCTATCGATGCTCCGCCTGAGCTCTCGAGTGCTTTGACGAATGAGATTGTTGAGGGTGCTCAGTTTTGGGGCCCCTGAGGGAGAATGGAACAGAGTGGTTGGGAGACTATTGTGAGAAGGTGGGTAAGAGCCTGCACGTATGAAGCCGCGGGTACAACTCGCAAGGGGCTATTGTTGAAGTGCAGACTAGAGAGCTTTCAAAATTGTAATCGCAGTTTCGACTGGAGTTTTCTTATGATTTTGATATTCTCCCAAAAATTCGTACAGTAGATGCCAACCAGCAAGGAAGTGTTTGAATATGTAGTAACGCGCCAGAGGTGCGTTAGCTTCTTATTAGAAGAAAGTGAGAGAAAACCCCATAGAAACCCAGAAATCCCTACAACCAATTCGAGCTCCTCCTCTCGGCTTCTTCCTGATTAGCAGTAGAGGAATCGGAGATTATGAACCCTTTTCTCTCTTCCCTCTCACATTCTCGGTTCTTCTCTCTGCCCTGAAATCCAGAAGAACCTCACAAATCCACTGCTACTTCCCTCTTCTTCTCTTCCCAATCTACCGCAACTGATTCTCTTCTCCTTTTCTTGTTTCTCTCACTGTTCGCTCACAGCCCCATCTCCCTTAGCCAAAACCTCCTCCCCGAGAATCACGACCTCCCTTTTCTCTCGGCAGTCACTGTCTCTCTCTTCTTTTTCTTTATTTCCTTGCTGCAGCCTTCCTAGTTTTCTCTCTCACTTCTGTTTCCTTCCTAGTCTTCTCTCTCACTTTCGTTTTCCCATTTTGTCGAAAATCCCTCTTACGTACATGGTCTTCTTCCCCAGTCCTCACTCTATTATGTATAGATAAGCACGTGGGATGGTGTTTTACTATGAAGTGATAGTGACAAGGTTATCAAAATATAATGGAGATTGTAGACTTTGAGGTTGTAAAAATGGCTTCCTACACAATGGACTCATCACTCTGTTGTTCCAATAGAGGGTACATTTAAATACTTAGCGCCATAACATTTCAAGCATGGAATTGTGGATGAAAAAAATTGAAGCTTATACGTTTGGAGTTCTCCTTTTGAAAATTATAACTGGCTGGAGACCTTGGACTCATCAAGGCAGAGCCTTCTCCTTTGGGTTGAATCAGAATTACTTTGACTAATACTGGGCAAGAATCACATGCTTTGAATCAGAATTGGCAATCATGATTCGAATTTGAATGCTATTCTGAAAAGCTTTTTCACTAAGTTGGACAAAATCATGATATGTTCTGGACGATTCCGATTGATTTATAGTTGATTCCAATTGGTTTTATGGCCGATTTTGGATCATTATTGAATCACACTTTCTCAGATTAACTTTGAATATGCTAAATCCATTGTGAGTTCTCCCCAACAGTCCAGATGTCCAGCCATCGAATTGATACCATGTCTAGCTGTTTTCCATTACTTAGGTAAAGCAGCGCCCTTTCTTAGGCCCGGCAAAAGGGTGCTGCAAGTCCAAAGTTCATTCACTGGTTCTATTGGTGGGAAACAAAGTCAAGAGATATGGAATTTTGTAGTTGCAATCAAATTCTTTTTGCTGCTTTATTTAGATTATTTATGGTTGCACATATATTATTTCTACTGTATATTGTTATTTAAGTGCTAAATCATGTACTTTCCTATGATGTGTATGTGAGTCTTTAGTCCAAATATGTAGAACACTTGGGGATTCCCCAAGAGATGGTGGTTTGAATCCATCAAGAATCATTTGAGGTGGAATATTTTTTTTTGGTCTTTCTCCTCTCATTCTAATGGTAGTAATTGGCTTAATATAGAGAAATAAATACTCCTCTTCTTGTATGAGAAATCATTTTGCAAAACATTGTTTGTTTGAAAATTCTGTAACATATATATTAGACATATAAGATGACTATTATTTAAGGCAGACTTAATGAGTGTGCACCTGATCTATAGAATGACAATAGATGAGACAAAATAACAAGACTGAAGGATTATTAATAACACTGAAAGAGGACTGCAAACTAAGTGTTTGAGAAAGTATTGTAATGCAATCCTTGTAGACATGAGACATTTCCTTGTTTCTTACTTAGAGTTGGTAGTATTGTTTGATGGCCCTTTGTTGAGAGTTGATGGCCTGGGCATGGCCTTACATTCTTGATTCTGATTTTTTACATAACAAGGTTATGTTGCTAATTTGATTTATATTAGTACTTAAGTCTGTTAAATCATTGTAATAATTCATGTTCTCTCTTAGATGAAACTCTTGGAGATCCAAGCTTACCAATCTTCTTAACTAGATCCAGAAGCTAACCTGAAAGACAGAGTTGCCCTTTTGGAACCATGAAAGCACAAGAGACTTCCTAGCTAATACTTTTATGTCAAAATCAGAACTCATACGTACTCAGCCAAGCTTGTCAATGTGGCTTGCGCTGTTGTCATTTTGAACAACCATAATGAATGCTTTAGTTGCCTCCACTTCCAAACATAGTTTGTTCAGAGCTGCTGCCTCCATGTAATAATCAGCACATGACAGCATAAATCAGGAATTTCTGAATATTGGTTGGCTTAATATATGGTGATCAGTTTGTAATATGCTCGAGATGAATTGCTTCAGCATAAGATCTCTGATTAATTGTATATTCTTTGTATAATTTGATATATTCTTATAAATAGTTGCCAGAGATTCAATTCTAGCATTCAAAATGCAAATTTTTGTTAGGAAACAAATATTATTAGATTTAGTAATTAAATGATAATTCATGTCAGGATAACCATTTTTTTTTTTTTTTTGGTACATTATCAAGCTTGAGAAATTCATTCATTTGGTTTTTTAGTTTTCATATGCTTTCCTATTGGTGCGAACTTTGATTTATCACTTTTCTTGTGCAACAACAATTGATTAGGACAGTTGATTCTAGTCCTTATAAACACATTGCGGATGCATGGTCTTGAGCTAAGAAAAGCAGCATTTGAATGTGTTGACACATTATGGACAGCTGTCTCAATCAAATGAATCCTTCATCTTTCATTGTTCCTTACCTAAAATCTGGTTTATGATGAGAATTAACTTTGCTGATTTTCTTTGTATCTTAAATTGAATCTCATTTCTTTGTTAACTTGTCATTTAAATCTTGCTAATTCTCTAGATTTTTAATAACTACTATTGATATATGGTATATTATGCTCAATTTAATTAAAGAATCTTAGCATTCATGACAGTGCCACTTGTTTTCTCACATAAACAAGAAGAAGCTCGCTGTTCTTCCAATTGGTATGAGCTTTTCTGGTAGTATGTTTTAGAACTTTTATTTTGTTTCAGTTTTGCAAGGTGTTTCATAGAGGTAGCGAAGAAATTGCTGTTGCTTAAATGGTTCTTTTTACTTGAATTGTTGTACTTACCATAGAAGCACTTCTGGTTTGTAAAGCAACTGAAATTTATTACATAACAACTAAGGAATAATCAAGTATTTTGTTCAAATCAGCCGAACAGACATGTTGATAAGATCAACTCTTTAGATCCATTCATAGATGTGAGAGACAAACACTCCCTTTTTTATATTGAGATCTTTTGTGTAGTATCACTTTTATAATAATCAACCTCACATCATGTATTTGACATGTGATATTCCTTGCAATTCTAAGTCGGATTATTGTTTGACATCTAACATATAGAATTGTTCAGGAAACAAACATTTAAATGAAGCTTTCAAGGATCATGTGAACAAATGTAATCTTGTTCGGACAAGGGATTTTACTGGTGTGAAAGTAAGAAAGATTTCCTTCTCTCTTTATCATGTTTTGTATTGTTTCTCAAATTTCGTTATTTGAAAAGCAGACTTGACAGTAGTATCTTGTGTTAGATAGATTGACTTGAAAGCAGAGATTGCATATTTGAAAATTCTCACTACTGAGGTTGTTACAATGCATTATGATATATGTAGTTGTTTGATATGATTTATGGTATTTATTTATATTTAAAATTAATTAATATAATATAAAATCTACAAATAGAAGGTGTTTATTGTTATTGTGATAATCTATTATTATTTCTTTATGTCTAATGATATTAAACAATACGATTTATAATTTAAAAAATAAAATATTTGTAATAAATTACTAAAAAAATAAATATAAATTATATTAAAGAGAACTTAAGCAATTATAGGAAAAATACAATGGAGTGACTGAAATTAATCCAAATGGTAACGGATGAGCTTAAGTCATTGTGTCATACTCATTAATTTCGTCACCAAATTCAAGTATTTAGAAGCCAAATCAATGGAGAAATAAAATACGGATCATCCAAGTCAACGTATATATATTCAAGTCAGGGTCGGGTATAGGAGGTGGCAGTAAATGAAAGGGGTAGGAAGCACATGACACTGAAACCACAACTGGTGGTACTGTATCTTTTAAAATCCAAGATATATATATATATACCATTCCATTCAACTCTATATATATAAAAAACCCATGTACCCTTAAGCTTTATATATATATATATATATATGATCAAGATCAAAAGACATGGACTAAACCTGACCCCTCCCCCTAAAAATATTTAATAAATAATTCCTTAAATATCTCATCACAAGAAGACAATTAAGTTTTGGAATTTGATATGATACAAATCATACAATAGAGAGAGAAAAGTTGCATGAAGAAGATGGGTGAAGTATTCATTTAATGATGCATTCAAGTTGCATAACATTCCACATGTGGTTGGTGTTTCATTAAACATCTCCTGTCAACACCTCACATTTGGGGTTAAAGGTTCATGAGCGAAAACCCCTGACCTTCCTCTAAATTACAGCAGAGAAGCAAAATGTTTTGCCATGTGGATTTGTAATATTTATTCATTCTCTCCATTGCAAATCTGAAGAATGATTTTAATTGGCTCTGCTAAATTTTTTTTTAATTTAATTATATATTCTCTAATTTGTTGACTTGTATATTATTTAAAAAATGAGATACTTTAGACGTAGTTGTTACAAATGTATTGTAACTTACCCTTTACTTATTTTTAACTTAGATTGAGATGGTCCCTAATTGCTTGCTTGAGCCTTGATATGGCAAGGGAGGGAGGGTAAACCTATGTGATAAGTATAGGTCTGGTATAATTCATTATAAAAGCTTGCCCTGCCCGCTCCTTTCCCGGTAGTAGTTTCAATTCTTTGGTACGCAAGGCTTTTCTGTCCTTCCAGGATATTCACACCGCTTGGGATCATTACGCAAATTTCTCTGATGTGAAATGGAAAATTCAGCCGAACGACTATAAGCCCACATCACTAGTAATTTTCCATGACTGGTGGCCGAGTTCTGATTCGCGCCTCAACTCTTTCCAAGCCTGCTATTTGCCTGATGGTCCTTTATTCAAGTCTGTTGCCGTGATGCGTTGCGCTAATTCCCCCACTGCGTTGAAAGATGGTGGCCTTTCTGGGCTGCCTCAAGCAATTACTCCACCAACAGTCCTCTTTGATGTTGATGGAAATTTTTTTTTTTTTGGTAATAATGTTGATGGGAAATGAAAAACCAAATTTCATGCTTCACTTTTTTTTTTTCATCAAAAAAAGAAAAAAGAAAAGAAAAAAAGAATGGTGTTTTTGGGCTTACATATTGTCTTGATCGGTCTTGACCTTCATTGTGAGTCTCTGGCAAAAAAATAACTACCAATGCCATCAATTAATTATTAATTAATACAGAGGAAAGTTATCCACATCAATCTAACCTACATCTATTCCATTAATTTTACTTTATTAAGTGAAAATTGCTTGCCTCGTCGATCAACTACTAGATGGGAACCTACACCCTTCTTGAGTTCAAATAGGGCTAAACTTGTCCTGAGCTTTGACTAGACCAGATTTGGATTCATGTTTTGTTAAACCCTAATAAGGTTGGACCAGGCTTAGGCTGAGCCCAGCCTGACTCAACCCAACTGACCTTATAGGCGTTGTGTTATATATATATATATATATATATATATATATAAACAAGGTCTTAGTACCTTCAATGTAAAAGAGGGGAGAAAATATGAGAAAAAATGAAAAAATTATTAGGGAAATTTACAGAGACATAACCCATGACAATTGATTTAGGTTAAAAGATAAATTATTTGGTGCACAAACTTTGACTAGACCAGATTTGGATTCATGTTTTGTTAAACCCTAATAAGGTTGGACCAGGCTTAGGCTGAGCCCAACCCAACTCAACCCAACCGACCTTATAGGTGTTGTGTTATATATATATATATATATATATATAAACAAGGTCTTAGTACCTTCAATGTAAAAGAGGGGAGAAAATGAGAAAAATGAAAAAATTATTAGGGAAATTTACAAAGACACCACCCATGACAATTGATTTAAGTTAAAAGATAAATTACTTGGTGCACAAGTTTTAACGATACCGTTGTTGCTTTCAAGAGTTATTTGAAAATAACAGTTGTTACCTCCATTTACAGACTGGATTTTGTTAGGGTTAAAATTGTTTCTTAATTTAACCTTGTCAAAGTGGATCCAATCAGGTGTTAACTGGAACAGACTAAACAAATAAAAAGGTTTTCATACTTTACTGAGTAAAAATGCACAAGGATACACAAGAGAGAGATGAACCCTTGATATGAACAAAGGCAAACAGAATGATCATTTCACTCAGCCAAGTGAAAGGACACAGGAAGACTCAGCCCCTAAAATAATATATGAACTCATCTAGCTAAAAAGTTATTACCAAAAGAAGAAGAAAAACACACACCTAAAAAGTAATTCCACTGTACTTTAGGGTATATAAATTGATATAAATGGTATGGAAATGATAAGAAAAATCGGTGTAGAAACAATATATACCGTTGGTATATTGTTACTACCATATCGTTCCAAATAAGTTCTGAATAGGAATATAATAGCGAAACTTGAACCACTACCACACCTGATAGAAATGGAGACCGTATTAGTTTTGGTATCAAATTGACACTTTCAGCCACTGCTGCTTATGATTTCAGGTAATAAAAGATACAGAAATCATTGGTAAAATTTATTCTAAAATTAATAGAGGAAATATTCTTCCAATGAAAAAGAAAGATTTCATTTCATATTGTGACTTAGGGTATCTTCTATTACATGAAATATTACGAAAGTTTTTGCATTAATCAGAAAGCGCCATTATTGTGACTTTTTATCTGCCTACTTGTCATTTTCTTAATGGATTATAATATCCACGTGGGAAAATAAATACACGTTGCTATTTACAATTAAATTCCTTTAATCAAATTTAAGATGAAAATCCATATTTGAGAGAGATGAGCAGAAAAAAAAATATAGATAAAGGGTAAACCGGTTCTTACTTTCCCGGTCAGCCCAGTAGCATTATAGTTAATAAAATATCATTTTCCCTGTTCACCAATGCTTCACCTGGTATCCACCCTTATTCCCAAAAAAACGAATTTTTGGGTTTGGTATGTCGTGAAGATCCACGACTTGAATCTTTCTTTGCTTTTTTGCTTCATAAACAGAAAAATAATTACAAATTAGATAAACCCAAGAACATAAAGTTAAAATTAACATGAAGATATAATAGAGATTAGAGAGAGCAAACCATTTGTAGCTTCTTGGTAGTTTTCATGAAGTCTCTTCCTGGCAGAAACTAGCCTTTCAAGATCAATGGAGGTTTCCTTTGGTTCTCTCTGTTTCTGCAAATCCCCACAATTTAAAATCAACAAACGGGAGAAACAGGGAGGGATAAGATATTAGAGTATTTGAGACTGTAGCATCTTGGTTTGAGTTTCCCTCCTAGGAATGGCTTTCCCTTTTGGCTCTGATTCTGTTGAGTGATTCTTATCTGACCCCAAGCTGGAATGAAATCGTCTCCTGCGAGCGTATCCCCCGAGAGACGTTGCTGCCTTGTTTGGATGCACGCCATGTGGCTGCGTTGGTATCCGACGTTTCAAGACCACAAAGCCACAGGACACGGAAACTGAACCGTGTCACCCTCTATCCTCCATCCTTCTTCCAACCCTCCATCGACCTTCTTCCCGTCCCCTGAGCAACCACCCATCGCTGGCCGAATTCTCCCCAGTAAGTACCATTGCTGCCATCCTCTCCTCTCCTTTCTCCCCTTCATCCACCTCTGCAAATCGACCTTCATCCTTCCAAAACCATCTTCATCTTCTTCCCAATTTCTTCCATTAATCCTCATCAACCCTGCAAAATTCCTACAACCCCTTCATCTTCAATCCCCGGGTTTCCCTCTGGCATATTCACGACAACTCCGGCAACCCATTCGGCACCCTAGATCTCAACTCCAGTTCGCATTCAACCACATTCACCCTCCACCTGCGACACCTCCCCCCAGCCTAATATACCTACCAATTTTCTTTTGCTTCCCATCTAGTTGTCGTGGAGGGAAGAAGAGCAGTGCCATCAACACTACCGTAAAGGAACTCAGATTAGATAGTGAAACTAACATAAAATTTTTAATTCTACAGAGTAGATATACTACCTTTATGATCATTTCATAAACATCATCAGCAACTAGGGGAGCCTTCAGTCCAGACTCCTTGTTTACATGGTTGTCGATGATTTTGATGCATGGTTGTCCATGATTTTGATCCTGCATCAAGTTATGGACCAACCCACATAAAATTTACCTACTCATTTTCACCTATTTTTTATATTTTATTTGGGGGTTCTAACAAGGGATCGGATAAAGACAACAAAATAGTAATACCTAGAAATAGAAGTAAATAAAATAAATCAAAGGAACATAGGACTACTTACGTCTCTGAAAATGACTTCTTCGTATTCTTATGGAGATTGAAACAACAATCCTAGCAGCCAACTAAATCCACAAACACAAATAAAACAAATTTAGGTATATCCCATAACGCATCAATATCATCAATGAATAAAATCCAAATGCATCCAGGAGGAAGGGGGGAGATTTGTGACGGGGATAATGATCAAACCCTGAGACAGCCATATTATAACAAACAAAAGAACATACAGTCAGAAATCACCATACCCAAAAAAAAAATGTAAGAAGACTAACCGATGAATAATCAGGGTGATTGGCAGTCGTAGCAGCAGCCGTCTCGGCTGCCAATTCGTCAAGCTAACTGGTAGTGACGCCCTTCTAAACCCCTGCACAGACCTTCTGAGCAACAAGCACAGGGTCACAATGTTCAACACTGAGCCCATAACTCAGCTTCTTCAAGCGAGCAGTAATCTTGTCGAAATGCACGGTCTCCTGACGGCCATCTCTCTTCACCACATACATCTTCACACACTCGCAAACAGACTCTGAGTCTCAGGACAAAGTCAAATCAAAAACAGAATCGGAATAACAAGAATCTCTGATTGACGAATTCCGTCGAACAGGTAACCGACAGACAGAATCAAAATTGCTGAATTGCTCATATGGAGCGAATGAGATTTCAGATTTAAAGAATCATGGGGAGGAAGAAAAAAACAAACATTACATGGATTCACGAGCCACTCATCATGCGATCGACGGATTCATGGATCAAATAGATAACAATAACAACAAGAGAAACGAAAAAAGGAAAAGGGAAAGGGAAAAGGGGACGGACTTACCTGTGCTGGTATTTCCTTCCTCTTCTCGCTTTTTCCTGTTCCTCCTCTCCCGCTTTCTCTTTCTTGCTTACAAACCCTATTTTCAGAAGCAATACCTTCTGCTTCTTCCTCTTGCCTAAAACCCAGCTTTCACGAATGGCATGCCTCTCACTCTCTCACCGCTGATCCTCTCTTCTATCCAGCCGTAGAACCCTCTTCTCCTATTCTGTTCTTCTGCCACTCTCACACTCCCTCTGCTTTCTCCCTCTAGCCGCCTTTTCTCCTCAAACCCCCTTTTTGCCGGATATGAAAAAGAGCCCTCCTCATAATCAAAAAACCTAAAAGAGCTCTAGGAGTATCCTAAGTGACCTATATGCCCCTAACAACTCAAAGACTAAATAAAACTACCCTTCTCCGTGTAGTAACTTCACCCATTAAAAAAAAATACTAGCCCATTAAAAAAAACAACAACCTAAACCCACTATAAGGATCCCTTTTTTTATTATTATTTATTGACATGAAATTTTAAAACCCTCTTACCATGACCGAAATGACAAAATTGTCCTTGATAATAAGGGTCCAAAATGGGGGCTTACAATATCATAAGTCATACATTCTCACTGGTATTGGTAAAGGAAGAGAACAAATCGGAGAAGTAATGGGGAAAAGGTCAAATAATTTCACAGAATACCTGAATGGGAGAAAGCAACGACCGAGTCCAGATCGCTCAGAGTCCACTCGACAACGATCCTTTTTTTTCTTTTCCTTCTTCTTCACAGGTCCTTGCGATCTTTCTCTTGAACCAGTAAAACCCAGCTCCTTCTCTTTTCCTTTTTACAAATGACTCTAATCTGTTGTCGCCCCACTTGAAGAAGACGATAAAGAACGAAAATCCTTGGTTTGATGCTTTTTCTCTTCCTCGTCCCTCTCTCCTCTAGTCTTTCCTCTCGGTTGTGTCTCCCAGCTCACTCCATTCCTCTAGGCTTTCTCCCACAGCTCACCATCCTTTCTTTCCTCACTCTCATCTTGCCGCTTCTCACCTATCTCCTTTTTCACTGATGACACCTCCCCAGCAAATGACAAAACCCATACTTTTAGGGTCTTCGGTTTTGCTTTATATCCTAATCTCCTGCCTAAAATGCCCTCCTTATCTTACAATCGAAGGGACCATAAAAACCCTCCTATTGATCCTAAATAATAGGGGTGCAAGTTTTACTTGACAACCCAACCCGTCCAAACCCACCTTGAACTTTGTGTGAGGACAATGGATTTTCAATGATCCTTCACGAAATCAAAATAGGCTCTCGCCTTGGTTACTTTTATCCATCCATGCCAATAGACGGTGAAAATATGGAGTCACCACCTAGATAAGGTCTAGGATCTATAAATGGTCTCTTACTTGAAGAGACACTATGACTCATGCTCAATGGATTGGCTTCTAGTCTTACCAGAGAAGGGTAAATGTCAAGTTACGAGTTGGGAAGGTGTTAGGCACCCAACTCGCCCGGTCAATGGACCCTTCTGTCCTATCATTTCCTACATTCTTAAAACTTATGTATGTTCAGGTCGTTCAATTTAACCTAACTAGGCAAATGAGGAACCCTAGACCAAGTTTATAAGTTGTTCTAACTTAAGATGCCGCCACATAGACTTGAAAAATAAAATACAAGTCAACAGACAATAAATGGATCAATGAACAAATTAATGGATAAAAAAAATGAAATAATCATGAATAAACAAATAATGAATTAAAAGAATGAATAACATAGCAAATACAACAGATAATGGATGACCGACCTCGAGATCAAGCTGCTTACGTATCCCTGTGCGGCGGGAATCAGACCAAACATAGTTCGTGCAGGATTGTGGTTATGGTTGTGGTAGTGGTTGTGTGTAAGGTGCTCCCTTGACAATGAAAACACGTGTGACCGTGCGCGAAGGGTGAACTACTCAGAGTTCTCCACTTCCCGCTGCCTACGTATCTCCTTAGAGAATCAGGTCAAACGTAGTTCCCAACAGTTAACGAGCTGTTGGACCCCACATGGCATTACTCAAGAGGTGCTCGGACCTCAACTCCTTGCACTCAGCAAGGCATCACTCAATAGGTACTTGAACCTTGACTTCTTGCATTCGGCAAGGCATCACTTAAGAGGTACTCGGACCTCAGCTCCTCGCACTCGGCAAGGCATCACTCAAGAGGTACTCGGACCTCAACTTCTCGCACTCTGCAAGACATCACTCAAGAGGTACTCGGACCTCGACTTCTTGCACTCAGCAAGGCAAACTAACATTCTGAAAGTGATCGCTCCGCACACCGATTCCCAAACATGGGAGATGATTGGCCTAAGGCCAAAGACAGAACTAGGTAATAGCTAGATTGGAGATCAACATGATCCCAACCGTCGCCTGAAAATATGCAAACATGACACATTTTTTTTGTATTTTTTCTTTTTCTCTCTTTTTTTGATATTTTCCTTTGAGAGAGGGGGAAAACAATTATGTGACGAACACTAATGGTTGAGAGGGCTCATGGCCTAGGCAAGGCCCACCCCAGTCAGCGTGGGATTTGAGAAAATCAATGAGAATGGACTCACTGGAGTCATCCTAAAGTTTCACAACGCTAGGGAATTGGACTCGCACATCAAAATCCATTTTGGCATTTAAAACCGGATCAAGTATGCAATATGGCAAGCAATAAGCACGTTACACTAAGCATGAATCCAGATATACATCAAGTAATCCAACCCAAGTATGGAACAAGCTAAGCAAGTGGAATGGTTCTATCTTAAACATGAAATCTGATTTAATAGAAATATCAAACCAAACCAGATTTGACATTAACGGGACCAATATCAAGGGAAACATGACCACCCCAAACCAGATTTGACATTTAAAGGCAACATAACAACTCAAGCCGGATTCGGCATCAAGGAACATAGACCGACCAAATCAGATTTAACATTAACAGGACCAGCTTCAGCCAGACCGGATTTGTCATTGAGGACCATATCGATCTAAACCAGCCCTCACCCAAACCAGATTTATAACATTCAAAAAATGAGATCA
>JAMYWD010001579.1:0-12347 GCA_028583415.1 Protea cynaroides
AGGAAGAATATGTAATTAGTCGCTGCATTAAAGATTATACCGGATATAATTGATGAAGTGAAGACAACTATCAAAGCAGACCCTTACCTGAGAACGATACAAGAAGACATCGAAAAATGTAGAACTAACCCTGAGTTCACCTTGGATGAAGAAAAGGTATTGAAGTACAAGAGAAGAATTTGTGTACCTGTAACAGAAAGTGTGGACATTAAACACCGACTGATGAAAGAAGCCCATACCACTATCTATTCGATACATCCTCGAAGTACAAAAATGTATCATGACCTAAAGAAACTATATTGGTTGTCACACCCCAATTCCACACTATTCAGAATGTTGTGATGAACCGTTAACAAACCAACGGTTCAATAAGGATCTCGAGTAGGCTATATCCATTTTATCTAAACCCCATACATCCACATTCATAATCAGAGTAAATATACAATAGAGGAAGTCTTATAATAAAATGAACTGAAGAATCTAAATGTGATATTAATATTTAAATACCAAATTATTCTGCATCAACTAAGACGTAAATAAATATCATTACATCCCTTTAATAAATCCAAATAATTAAATAAAAGAAAATCCCTAAACGAACATGCATGAGTTGCACTCGCAAGAGGAGTCATGCGTATCCTCTACATCTTCAGCTTCAATCGCCGCCACATGTCCATACGCTGGAGCATCAATATAATCTGCAACAGTGATACCTACATCATCAACTAAAAATATTCGACATCGAGAAGGTTAGCACACATCATGGCTCAGTGAGCAAACAAAACAATGCAACAATACATATGCATGCGATTCAATTCATATCTTGGGTCTGATTTTACGTTTGCACTGTGCTATAGAAAGGATAGGAGGCCGCCACACCTCTATGCATGAGAGTGTGGATACGCCCGGTGAATCTCTCACCGTCGCCCATAGCACCCACAATGACCATTGTACACGAAGGTCAAGTTTATCGCTGCACAAATTCATACCAACAAATAAACCCGTGATGGCTAGGGTGGCAAACGGGGCTCGCAACTAACCAATCCTAATGTCAAACAGTGTATCCAAGACCTCACCCCAGCATCCCTCAGAGCACCCGTAGAGATAGAGCTAAGGCCCCCTGGTAGAGTATAGGACTCAAAAACCGAGACCCTCCTTGATGCCCTACGTCGCAATAGTTCTGCAAAGGTAATGGCGATACGACGATGCTAATGCACAAGACTTGAGTTAGAGATAGAGCTAAAGTGCTCGGATCAAACACTGCCTATAACACTTCCCCTGATGCCCTACTCGCAACAACCACACTAACCACACACAAATATTCACATGGCTATTCCTATCATCATCATCATCATCATGTTATCAACAATAAAGTAAATATGCATGAAACAATAATAGAAATATTGGATGACAAGTTATATGCACATTACAAGCATATTCGCATAGAATCAAGTATGGCACCGGACTCAAAAAATAAAATTAATTTCTTATTAACCAGTTAATGTCGGTCTTGTTTCCTTACCTTAGCTTGTTAATAGATCCTCTTCCAAGTTTTAGAATCACCTTTATAATATTATTATATTGCAAGAAGACCTAACAAATTCGATAGAATTTAATTATAATTAATTGTGAATTTAAAAACCATGCTGTTAACTGGGGGTGAGAGGTAGGGTCGGAGTCATGATCGACCCCTGGTGCAACCCCCCCTATACTGGACTTCCCAAACACTGGGGGTCGATGCTCAGGGTCTGGTAGGGTCGATTGGCCATCGACCCCCTATGCGACCCCCTGTGGGTTTTGGTCAATTTTCTTCCTTTCAGTCTATTTTTCGTGTTTGGGGTCCTATGGCTTGCTCCTATAGTCCATTTTACACACATTTTATGATTTAAAATCATGAATCATTCACCTATATAGCTTTCATGAATTCCCCCATGGTTTTCCATGAAAACCTAACAATGGGTTGATGGTTTGGGATTCTCCGAGATAATACTCTCTTCATTACCTAAGCTAAGATCTGTAGAAACTCATGAAATTACTATCCATACCTGAGAAGAATACTCCTTCTCTGCAACTCTTCTCCTTTTTTCTTTCTTCTTTTCCTTGCTTCTCTTCTTTTTCTCTTCCTTCTCTTCTCTTTCTCTCAATTCAATTAGGGTTGTAAAAGGAGTGAAAGAGGCTTAGGGACGTCCTATTTATAAAGTAGAAACTCCTAAAATAAGTCCCATTGAGATTTGGAAAGAGTCCAACCGAAATTAGGAAACTTTCCTAATTTCAGTTTCTGATGGCAACTGGGGGTCGATGAGGGGGTCGATTATCCCGTCGACCCCTAAATGCTAAAGTGTCTGACCCCCTCTGTAAAACAAGGGGTATGACTTTCTGACTTGGGGGGTCCGACCTTCCCTTGCTGGGTATGCGACCCTCCCCTTAATTTAAGTGTTTTTGGGTCGATTTAATACCTGGGATCACGATCTCCTTCACGCCCTTGGTCCATTTGGCTCGACCATGATGGGTAAATCTGATTCAACGTGGTAAGACCGGGTTAGTTTGATACGGGTCTTCTAACTCCCCCCTACTTATAAAAATTTCGTCCTCAAAATTATACGTACCTTCTGAATCAAATAAGTGAGGGTATTGCTTTCGCATAGCATTCTCTTCTTCCCATGTAATTTCTTCCATGTCTCTACTTCTCCTGGTGACCTTAACATAATAGATATCTTGGTTGCGTAGTCGTTGAACCTTTCGGCTGGTGATTTCAGTTGGTGTTACTTAAAATGTCAATTCATCAGTCAATTTTGGTAGATCTACTGTCAGGACGTGCGTTGGATCCTTGACATACTTCTTCAATAGGGAAATATGAAATACGTCATGCACACTTGACATAGATGGTGGTAGTGCTAACTGGTAAGCCACTTTACCACGCTTAGTTAAAATCTCATATGGCCCGACATATCTTGGACTTAGTTTCCCTTTCTATCCGAACCGTTTCAATCCTCGCATAGGTGATACCTTCAAGAATACTTTATCACCTACGGCGAACTCAAGATCTCTGCGTCGTGTATCTGCATATTTCTTCTGACGGTTCTGAGCTGTTCTTATCCTTTCCTTGATAATGTCTACCACTCGACAAGTCTCTTCAACAAATTCTGGCCCAACAATACTACGTTCTCCAACTTCATTCCAAAATAAAGGAGTTCGACACTTTATGCCATACAGTGCTTCATAGGGTGACATCTGTATAGTATCCTGATAGCTATTGTTATAAGCGAACTCGATCAGTGGTAACTTTTCATCCCATGATCCTTTGAAATCAATTACACATGCTCATAGCATATCTTCTAGAATCCGGATTGTACGCTCTGACTGTCCATCTATCTATGGATGGAATGTAGTACTAAATTTTAATGTTGTACCCATAGCCTTTTGCAGTCCTACCCAAAACTTGGAAGTAAATCGTGGATCTCTATCGGACACAATGCTCTCTGGTACACTGTGCAATCGAACAATATTATCCACATACAGCTTTGCTAGCCTTTCCAGTGTATACTGAGGTCCTATCGATATAAAGCGAGCTGTCTTAGTCAGACGGTCTACAATCACCCAAACTGCGTCAACCACTCGAGGAGTTAGTGGTAGTCTCGTGACGAAGTCCATAGTGATGCAGTCCCATTTCCATGCTGGTTACGATAACGGCTGTCGTTCAGCCTTTACTTTCTGACAATTTAGGCATTGAGACACGAACTTAGCTACATCTTCTTTCATCCCTCTCCCCCAATATAGTTTCTTTAGATCATGATCCATTTTTGTACATCCAGGATGTATCGAATAGATGGTGGTATGGGCTTCTTTCATCAGTCGGTGTCTAATGTCCACACTTTCTATTTCGGGTACACATATCCTTCCTTTGTACTTCAGTACCTTCTCTTCGTCCAAGGTGAGCTCAGGGTTAGTCCTACCTTTTTCGATGTCTTCTTGTACCATTCTCAGTTAATGGTCTGCCTTGATAGTTGTCTTCACTTCATCAATTATATCCGGTATAATCATCAATGCAGTGAACATATTTGAAAACTAATGAATAAACCCTTGGTTGCCTGATCCATCTGCTGTATCTATCACATACTGCTCATTACCGTGATTGAATACCATTCCGGTAGGACACATTGCTGCAGTTGTGCTAACCACTCCTTGAGATTTTATCATCGCCTTTCGGCTCAACGCATCCGCTACTACATTAGCTTTCCCCAGATGATACTAGATATCACATTCATAGTCTTTCAATAGTTCCAGCCATCTTCTTTGTCTCATATTCAACTCGTTTTGATTAAATAAATAAGTAAGACTTTTATGATCCGACTTAATCTGGAACTTCTCTCTGTATAGGTAATGTCTCCATATCTTGACAGCATGTACGACTGCTGCTAACTCCAAGTCATGAGTGGGATAATTTTTCTCATGTGTCTTCAACTGTCTCAAGGCATAAGAAATTACTTGTTCTCCTTGCATAAGCACACATCCTAATCCCAATCCTGACGCATCCGTGTACAAGGTAAATGGCTGTCCGGGAATGGGAATAGTCAAAAACGAAACAAATATCAATCTGGTCTTCAATGTCTAGAAGCTCTTCTCACATTTATCCATCCACACAAACTTTTCACCTTTCTTAGTCAAACTGGTGAGAGGTACGGCAATCCGAGAATAGTCTTCCATAAATTTCTGATAATAACCAGCGAGACCCAGAAAACTTCTAATTTCTGCAACGCTCTTTGGCGCTTCCCACTTTACAATAGCCTCGATCTTTCTGGGGCCCACTTTGATTCCTTCAGTGGATACTACATGGCCTAGGAAGGCGACTTCACTTAGCCAAAACTTACACTTGGTAAATTTGGCATATAGCTTCTCTTTCCTTAAACGCTGTAGAGTGGCGTTTAGATTCTTAATATGGGTTTCCTTGTCCTTGGAATATACCAATATATCATCAATAAATACAATAACCGACGTATCCAACATATCATGGAAAACCCGGTTCATAAGTTCCATGAAAGTTGCTGGTGCATTTGTTAATCCAAAAGACATGACCAAGAATTCATAATGCCCATATCTGGTCCTGAAAGCTGTCTTAGGAATATCACCTTCTTTAATCTTCAACTGATGGTAGCCTGACTGAAGATCGATCTTAGAAAATACTTTTTCTCCTTGCAACTGATCCAACAAGTCATCGATCCGAGGTAGTGGATATCGATTCTTGATTGTCAGTTTGTTCAGCTCCCGATAGTCGATACATAAACGCACGCTACCGTCCTTCTTCTTTACGAGTTGCGTTGGCGCTCTCCGTGATGCAATACTTAGCTGATTAGAACCCTTGTCTAATAACTCCCATAGTTGAGTCTCAATCCCTTCAACTCCATAGAAGCTACTCTATAAGTGCCTTTGACACAAGTATCGTCCTTGGTAACAAGTCGATGACGAACTCGGTCACATGATCAGATGATAACCCAGGTAAGTTTCCTAGAACACATCAGGAATTTATGCATCACATTAATATCTTCCATCTGTGGTGCTTCTTTGGCAACGTATACCACAGATACCATATTCTCTAACTCATTTCTCTTCAAAGCATCTCTTTGCCCTTAGCAAAGAGAGGATCAACTTTCACTTCTTAGGCAACATGCTTCCGATAAAACTAAATTATATCTCATCTTTATTCTTGAATGATAACCTCTTCTATGCACATACAACTTTGTAGAGTGTTGAGACAATCGGTCTATCCCCAAGATGATGTCAAAGTCTATCATCTCAAGTGGAATTAGGTTGCATCCTACTTCTGTCCATCCATACTATTCGGACATTGTTCATAACACTCATCTAATGCACATCTAGTCCAAAAGGGCTTGAACTAGCAAAATCTGGTATAAAGGTCTTAAGAGCTTGTCTAGTTCCTTCATCTCTTATGATTTTTCAAAGACTATCGTCAAAATCTCATATCACACTCATTAGCTTGTATTTCTTTTATCTTTTTTGTTTTACCCTGATCACTCTTTCATATACCTCGAAAAATGTCTTGTGATTGTTACTTCATATCCCAAGTCTATCTATAAGCATTAGGGTATATGATTATAATTTCATTAATTCTGCCAACTCTTTTGGTCTTTACTTAATCATCTCAATCGACATTGGGCATAACTCAGTATTACTTATACTAATTTGAATACTATCAATGCCACGATTTTTGACTTTATCCTTGTATCCACTCTTAGATTTGTCTTTAGGAATCATCTGCTTTGTCAAAATTCATACCGATATAACCATCTTAACTCTACTAGAGTGCTATCTATTTCTTTACTGGGTACCCTTGATAGTTCTCACTTTTTTTTTTCTCATGGACTCTTTTATGGACATGGCTCATATCAAATCAGTAATCTCAAAATAGATTATCCATTACTTCATCTGAGGTTCATTGGTTATATAAATTATCCTGAATTCAATCATTTTTCTTTCAATAATTCCATTATCACTAAACATCTTTAGAATGTGATTATCAGAATGTTCATCCAAAAGTAATTCATTTCCTTCTTTCAAACTCAATATGTTGACAACCACTTTCTTTATTTAGTGAACTTAGGTTTAAAAGAATCAGGAGTAAATCTATGGTAATCCAACTGGCAAAAAAAGATCGTTTAGTTACACGGTGGTCCAAATACATGGAAATAGAGGTTTTACAATTCTTAACCTTATGGTTACAGGTTCTATCGAATGTAATGCCATTGGTCAAGGCACTATAGGAGTAAATCTGGAGAAGGATTTTGTAAATCAGTAAATCAGGTATAAATCAGAAGATGTATGCTCAACAGGATTAAACATTTAACTATCCATTCAGTTCATATCTCTGTTCATGTTGTCGATCATGGGAGTGGCTCAGATTGGTATAACCAGGACTAATACTAAAGAAACAATATCTATAACTCCAATTGACAGGTTAAATCAAGAAGGTATCCTGTCAAGGCCCGAGAAATTAAAATCTGGTATGTGCATCCTCTATAATCCTAAGACTAAATCAATAATGCACCGCATCCTATATAAACCTATCTAGATATATGGCCACAATAGATTTTATCCTTTGCTGAAAATGTCCGAGGTATCATCTTCAGAAGACATTCTTCAATCCTTGTCGGATTATTCTGTCATGATTCAACTATCCCATACATCGGTGGCTTTAAGGTTAACCACCTTGATACACTGCTTGTTGTGCACCAAACTTCTACACTGGGGTGTGCATTACTGGGACATGCTGTGTGGTAGGCACTGTGTTATAGATAACATGTGTTGGGGTACAGTGTTGCTACCAATTGGTACCGTACTTGGTCTGACTCGGAGGTGTTGATGTAACATCAGCAACTTGGGTAGTCTAGGTGATTGGCTAGAGTGGCCTAGTTGTTCACTTCCTCTTATTTTCTCTAATCTGATTACCAACTCAGATGAGTTTTCATTACCCGTTCTCGACCCAGATAGTGATGGGGTTAAGTTGTAACCTCATCTTAATGCTCAGTGGGTTATGGATAAGCTTGTGGTGGATCTCACCCTGAGTCTCCATGTCACCCAGGAGTATAGTTACTCTTATTCTTAATATATAGCCATTATTCTCCTTTCTCTATCATACATTGAGTTTCATATCTTGTGAGTACCAACTCGATATTCAAATTTTCTGCTTTATAGATGCTTCCTTTTTCTTACTGTACTATATCCTTTGTATTCCTAGATAACTGCTCAACCTATAGAGAGTACCCTATATTATTTTTTTATCAGGATAAATTTTGGTCTTCTCTTTCTGTTTGAGTGTATATATATGATTCCACCTTTTATAGGTACATTATTGTCTTGTTTAGGTTCTGTCACAACCAACACAGGAGCTTATTGTTTGTTTGTATTAAAGATTTTAATATATCCTAACTCAGTTCATGGACTCCAATGGAAGTATTCAGGTTTAATGGGTAAAGCCTAGGAGAGCTCTGATACCAAGTTGTCACACCCCAATTCCGAACTATTCAGAATGGTGTGATGAACCGCTAACAAACCAACGGTTCAACCAGGATCTCGAGTAGGCTATATCCGTTTTACCTAAACCCCATACATCTACATTCATAATTGGAGTAAATATACAATAGCAGAAGTCTTATAATAAAATAAACTGAAGAATATAATTGTGATATTAATATTTAAATACCAAATTATTCTGCATCAACTAAGACGTAAATAAATATCATTACATCCCTTTAATAACTCCAAATAATTAAATAAAAGAAAAACCCTAAACAAACACGCATGAGTTGCACTTGCAAGAGGAGTCATGCGTATCCTCTACATCTTCAGCTTCAATCGCCGCCACATGTCCATATGCTGGAGCATCAATATAATCTGCAATAGTGGTACCTGCATCATCAACTAAAAATATTCGACGTCGAGAGGGTGAGCACACATCATGGCTCAGTGAGTAAACAAAACAATGCAACAATACATATGCATGCGATTCAATTCATATCTTAAGTATGGTTATACGTTTGCACTGTGCTATAGAAAGGATAGGAGGCCGCCACACCTCGATGCATGAGAGTGTGGATACGCCCGGTGAACCTCTCACCGTCGCCCACAGCACCCACAATGAACATTGTACATGAAGGTCACGTTTATCGCTGCATAACTTCATACCAACAAATAAACCCCTGATGGCTAGGGTGGCAAACGGGGCTCCAACTAACCAATCCTAATGTCAAACAGTGTATCCAAGACCTCACCCCAGCATCCCTCAGAGCACCCGTAGAGATAGAGCAAAGGCCCCCTGGTAGAGTATAGGACTCAAAGACCGAAACCCTCCTTGTTGCCCTACGTCGCAATAGTTCTGCTAAGGTAATGGCGATACGTTGATGCTAATGTACAAGACTTGAGTTAGAGATAGAGCTAAAGTGCCCGGATCAAGCACCGCGTAACACTTCCCCTGATGCCCTACTCGCATCAAGCACACTAACCACACACAAACATTCACATGCCTATTCCTATCATCATCATCATCATGTTATCAACAATAAAGTAAATATGCATGAAACAATAATAGAAATATTGGATGACATGTTATATGCACATTACAAGCATATTCGCATAGAATCAAGTATGGCACCGGACTCAAAAAATAAAAATAATTTATTATTAACTAGTTAATGTAGGTCTTGTTTCCTCACCTTAGCTTGTTAATAGATCCTCTTCCAAGCTTTAGAATCACCTTTATAATGTTATTATATTGCTAGAAGACCTAACAAAGTCGATAGAATTTAATTAAAATTAATACTGAATTTAAAAACAATGTTGTTAACTGGGGGTCGGAGGTAGGGTCGGAGTCATGATCGACCCCTGGTGCAACCCCCCTATTCTGGACTTCCCGAACACTGGGGGTCGATGCTCAGGGTCTGGTAGGGTCGATTGGCCATCGACCCCCTGTGCGACCCCCTGTGGGTTTTGGTCAATTTTTTTCCTTTCATTCCATTCTTCGTGTTTGGGATCCTATGGCTTGCTCCTACTGTCAATTCTACACATATTCTATGGTCAAAAACCATGAATCTTTCACCTATATAGCTTTCATGAATTACCTCATGGTTTTCCACGAAAACCTAACAATGGGTTGATGGTTTGGGACTCTCCGAGATCATACTCTCTTCATTACCTAACCTATGGTCTGTAGAAACTCATGGAATTAGTATCCATACCTGAGAAGAATACTCATTCTCTGTAACTCTTCTCCTTTTTGCTTTCTTCTCTTCCTTGCCTCTCTTCTTCTTCTCTTCCTTCTCTTATCTTTCTCTTAATTCAATTAGGGTTGTAAAAGGAGTGAAAGACTTTAAGGACGTCCTATTTATAGAGTAGAAACTCCTAAAATAAGTCCCATTGAGATTTGGAAAGAGTCCAACCGAAATTAGGAAACTTTCCTAATTTCAGTTTCTGGCGGCAACTGGGGGTCGATGATCCCGTCGACCCCTAAATCCTAGAGTGTCTGACCCCCTCTGTAAAACAGGGGGTCTGACTTTTTGTCTTGGGGGGTCTGACCCTCCCTTGCTAGGTATGCGACCCTCCCCTTAATTTAAGTATTTCTGGGTCGATTTGATACCTGGGATCACAATCTCCTTTACGCCCTTGGTCCATTTGGCTCGACCATGATGGGTAAACCTGATTCAAGGTGGTAAGACCGAGTTAGTTTGATACGGGTTTTACATTGGTGGAGAGGAATGAAAGCAGATGTAGCTAAGTTTGTGTCTCAATGCCTAAATTGTCAGAAAGTAAAGGCTGAACGACAAAGACCTGCAGGACTGTTACAGCCGTTACCGGAACCCGCATGGAAATGGGACTGCATCACCATTGACTTTGTCACAAGGTTACCATTGACTCCTCGAGTAGTTGACGCAGTTTGGGTGATTATAGACCGTCTGACCAAAACAGCTCACTTTATACCGATACGACCTCAGTATACACTAGAAAGGTTAGCAAAGCTGTATGTGGATAATATTGTTCGATTACGCGGTGTACCAGAGAGCATTGTGTCTGATAGAGATCCATGATTTACTTCCATGTTTTGGGAAGGATTGCAAAAGGCTATGGGTACAACATTGAAATTTATTACTGCATTCCATCCACAGACAGATGGACAGTCAGAGCGTACAATTCTGATTTTAGAAGATATGCTACGAGCATGTATGATTAACTTTAAAGGATCATGGGATGAAAAGCTACCACTGATCGAGTTCGCCTATAACAATAGCTATCAGGCTACTATATAGATGTCACCCTATGAAGCACTATATGTCAGAAAGTGTCGAACTCCTTTATTTTGGAATGAAGTTGGGGAACGTAGTCTCGTTGGACCAGAATTTGTTGAAGAGACTAGTCGAGTGATCGACATTATCAAGGAAAGACTGTGAATAGCCCAGAATCATCAGAAGCAATATGCAGATACTCGATGCAGAGATCTTGAGTTCATTGTGGGTGATAAAGTATTCTTGAAGGTATGACCTGTGCGAGGTCAGAAATGGTTCGGACAGAAAGGGAATCTAAGTCCAAGATATGTCAGGCCATATGAGATTCTAGCTAAGCGTGGGAAAGTGACTTACCAGTTAGCACTACCACCATCTATGTCAAGTGTGCATGACGTATTTCATATTTCCTTATTGAAGAAGTATGTCAAAGATCCAACGCACGTTCTGACAGTAGATACCTGATTTAACTGAAGATTTGACTTTTGAAGTAACACCAACTGAAATCATCAGCCTAAAGGTTTAACGACTACGCAACTGAGATATCTATTACGTGAAGGTCACTTAGAGAAGTAGAGACATGGAAGAAATTACATGGGAGGAAGATAATGCTATGCGAAAGCAATATCCTCACTTATTCGACTCAGAAGGTATGAATAATTTTGGGGACGAAATTTTAATAAGTAGGGGGGAGTTGTAAGACCCATATCAAACTAACCCAGTGTTACCACCTTGAACCAGGTCTACCCATCATGGACGAGCCAAATGGACCAAGTGTGTGAAGGAGATCACGATCCCAGGTATTAAACTTTCCCAAAAACACTTAAATTAAGGGGAGGGTCGCATACCCAGCAAGGGATGGTCGGACCCCCCAAGACAGAAGTCAAACCCCCAGTTTTACATGGGGGGTCGGACACTTCAGGAACCAGGGGTCGACGGGATCTCCGACCCCCTATTGACCCCCGGTACTCGGTAAATTTGAAAACTAAGAAAGTTTCCTAATTTCGATGGGATTCCTTCCAAATCTCAATGGGACTTATTTTAGGAGTTTCTACTCTATAAATAGGATGTCCCTAAGCCTCTTTTACTCCTTTTACAACCCTAATTGAATTGAGAGAAAGAGAAGAGAAGGAAGAGAAGGAAAAGAGAAGGAAAGAAGAGAAGAAAGCAAAAGGAGAAGAGTTACAGAGAAGGAGTATTCTTCTCAGGTATGGATACTAATTCCATGAATTGCTAAAAACCTTTGGATAGATAATGCAGAGAGTATGATCTCGGAGAAACCTAAACCATCAACCTATGGTAAGGTTTTCATGGAAAATCATGGGAGAAAATTGTGAAAGCCATATAGTTGGTAGAATCATGGTTCTAGACCATGGAACATGTGTAGAATGGATTATTGGAGCAAGCCATAGGAACCCAAACACGAAGAATGGATTTAAGGAAGAAAATCGACCAAAACCCACAGGGGGTCGCATGGGGGGTCGATGGCCAATCGACCCTACCAGACCCTGAGCATCGACCCCCAGTGTTCGGGAAGTCCAGAATAGGAGTGGTCGCACCCAG
>JAMYWD010001580.1:0-25000 GCA_028583415.1 Protea cynaroides
GGTTGATCATTACTCCGACCCTACCTCTGACCCCCAGTTAAAAATATGGTTTTTAAATTCAAAATTAATTCTAATTAAATTCTATCGACTTTGTTAGGTTTTCTAGTAATATAACTACAATATAAAAGTGATCTTAAAGCTTGTAAGAGGATCTATTAGCAAGCTAAGGTGAGGAAACAGAACTCTAAACTAATTGGTTAATAACAAACTGTTTTCTCTTTTCTTAAGTCCAATGCCATGCTTGTTCCTATGAGAATATGTTTGTAATGTGCATACAACATGTCATCCAATATTTCTATTATTTGGTCATGCATATTTACTTAATTGTTTATAACATGATGATGATGATGATGATAGGAAAAGGCATGTGAATGTATGTGTGTGGTTGGTGTACTTGATGCGAGCGAGTATCAGGGGAGGTGTGATGGGAACATCAATAAACGTTAACCTTTGGCAGGTCTCAGCACTTTAGCTCTATCTCTAACTCATGTCTTGTGCATTAGCATCGTCGTATCGCCATTACTTTAGCAGAACTATTACGTCAAAGAGTATCAAGGGAGGTGGTCTCGGTCGATGTAGTCTCTGACTCTACCGGGGGGCCTTAGCTCTATCTCTATGGACGTTCTGAGGGATGCTGGGTTGAGGCCTTGGATACACTGTTTGGCATTAGGATTGGTTAGTTGTGAGCCCAGTTTGCAAGCCCTCGCCAGTAGGGGCTTACGTGTTGGTATGACACTGTACAACAATAAACGTTAACTTTTGTGGTACAATGTTGTGGTAGGGTGGATGGGGACTACAATAAACGTTAAACTTTGGGCGGACTTCGACACCCTGTGGGTAGAGGCAGGGTCAATAAACATTAACCTTTGACCACCCAACCTTTCTATTGCGTATTGCAAACTTTAAACCAGACCAAAGATATGAATTGACTGCATGCATATGTATTGTTGCATTGTTTTGTTTACTCACTGAGCCATGATGTGTGCTCACCCTCTCGACGTCGAATATTTTTAGTTGATGATGCAGGTACTACCGTCGAAGATTATGTCAATGCTCCAGTGTATGGTCACGTGGCGACGATGGAAGTTGAAGATGAAGTGGATACACATGACTCCTCTTGCGAGTGCAACTCAAGTGTATTCGATTAGATTTTTAGTTTTCTTTATTTGGATTTATTAAAGACATGTATTTGATACTTGTTTATGTCTTAGTTGATACAGAATAATTTTCTATTTCAATATTAATATCACAGAAGATTCTTAGTTAATTTTACTATAAGACTTCCGCTATTGTGTATTTACTCTGATTATGAATGTGGATATATGAAGTTTAGATCAGCCGGATACCACCTGTACGAGATCCTGGTTGAACTGTTGGTTTGCTAGCGGTTCATCACACCATTCTAAAGTGTGCGGAATTGGGGTGTGATCATCCTCTTCATTCTTCTTTTTTTTCTTCTATGTTCTTCTTTCATCTTTTTCATTCTTTTCTTCATTCTTCTTCATTCGTCGTCTTCTACTTTTTCTTCTGCTTTTTCTTCATTCTTCTTCGCCATTTTCCAATCATCTTCTTCTTCAACTTTTTCTTCTACTTCGTTCTACTTCTTTCTTTTTCTTCTTCGTTCTTCGTTCTTCTTCTTCATTCTTGTTCTTATTCTTCCTTTTCTTTTTCTTCATCTTTTTTCATCATTATTTTCCATCTTTCTCTTCCTCTTTCTTCTTCATTCTTCTTCTTTCCTCCTCTTCCTCATCTTCTTTTTCCTCTGTCTGATTCATTCATTCTTCTTCTTCTTTTTCATTCAAAGAGCACGAGCACATTTTGCACCATTTTATGACAATATGGTTCACCATCATCTTAAGCAGTTACTATCCATATGTATTATTTCGACAAACTGAGTTTCAAACGCTACACTCAGGCTCAACCGCATCTTCTAGAAACTGAGGGAATCCAAATGCGATTGAGCAAGAGAGTCGCATAAACCTAAGAAGAAGGAGTTGGGTCTTCAACTCAGATTGTGAGAAGATTAAACCTTGGTTGCTAGCACATGAGATGATCGTGACGTAAAAGGTTGAAAACCGAAGTAGAATGAAGAAGAAGACGGAAGAAGAAGAATGAAGAAGAAAAGGAAAAAAAGGACTTGATGAAAGAAGAAGTAGAAGAAGACTAAAGAAGATGAAGATGAAGAAATGCGCCAGCGCATTTTAGAAGTGCGCCAGTGCCCTTCAGGAGTGCGCCAGTACACTTCTGCTTTTTTTTTTTTTTTGTGGTAAATTTCTTCATATGCTTCTTTCTTTTTCGTTTTTCTTCTACTTCTTCTTCTTCTTTCTTCTTCTTTCAACTACATTCTTCATCTTCCGCCTTTTCTTCTTCATTCTTTTTCTTTTTTTTTTGGGTAAGTTCTTCATTCTTTTTCTTTGTTCTTTATGCTTCTTCTACATTCTTCTTCTTCATTCTTCTTCTTCTTTGTTCTTCTTTTTTAATCTTTTCTTCGTTTTCATTCTTCTTCTTTGTTCCTCATTCTTCTTCAACATTCATCCTCTTCATTCTTCTTCTTCTTCTTCTATGTTTTTCTTTCTTCTTTTTCATTCTTTTCTTCATTCTTCTTCATTCGTCTTCTTCTACTTTTTCTTCTGCTTTTTCTTCATTCTTCTTCTTCATTTTCCAATCATCATCTTCTTCAACTTTTTTTTCTACTTCGTTCTTCTTCTTTCATTTTCTTCTTCGTTCTTCGTTGTTCTTCTTCTTCTTCTTCATTCTTGTTCTTATTCTTCCTTTTCTTCATCTTTTTTCTGCATTATTTTTCGTCTTTCACTTCCTCTTTTTTTTTTTGGGTAAATAGATAATTTTATAAAAAAAAACCCATGAGAAAAAAAAAAAAACCTGCTAAGCAGGGCAAGGCGCTAGGCCCACCCACGAAACTAATACAACAAGGGCCAGGCAAGCCACTATCCTACCCAGTCAGCCAGCTACTGAACATCAATTGTTCATTGGCTACAAAGAAAGACCTCAATAGGATTTTTTGGCCTGTGAAACACCATAGCAGAAATTTTATCTTCTATCCCTTGAATAATATCTCTACCCAACTCTTATTTTGTCTTCTTGTTGGCTGCGAATATTCTGGTGTTCCACTCCTTCCATATATTGTAGACCACGGCATTGAACATGATTTTTGGAATGCAGGAAATCTCTTTTCCTATCGCCTTCGTGCTAGGTAAACGCGAGGCTTCAATTTCACAGGAAGCTGTCCTTCTCACTCTTGGATTGCATCTACTCATGCACACTTGCCAGATAAAAGTTGAGAACTCACATTCAAAGAACAAGTGTGTTTGAGTATCCATCCCAGTATCACATAAAAGGCAATTTGGGGGGTTGACAATGTTTCTGATTTGGAGTTGCTCAGCAGTTGGGAGAGCATCCAAACAGGCCCTCCAGGTCACAAAAGAGTGTTTCGGAATGTTTGTCGAAAACCACATAGCCTTAGCCCATGACACTATGGGGCCACGGCTTCTGCATGAATCCCAAACTTCCTTTGTAGATAAGTCCTTCCTCGAGCCTGATGAAGAGATCCATAGGATTTTATCTTCCCTTTCTGTCGGGCACCAATTGACTTGATTTAATTCCTCCCAAATCATCCTGAAGCTTTACATTTCATTATGGGGGCAAGCTTTCCATGCGTCACCTTCCCAATAATCGCTAACTGTGGCCATTTTTGACTCTAAAGGGATATAGGATGCTGCATTATCAAGTCTGTTCCATAACGGTTCTCCTCCTAACCAAGGATCCAACCAAAAGAGGGTGTTCTCACCTGAGCCAAAGGAGTAGTGCACTTTTCTTTTCATCATTTCCCTCTGACTTAATAAATTTCTCCAGATCCAAGGGAAGTTTTTGGATGTCTTCACTGTCCAAATCGAGTCATTTTTGATATACTTTCTCCTTATGCACTGCACCCATAGATTACTTTTGTTAGTGATGATGCTCCAAAGGTGTTTCATGACTCCCGCAGCACACATGTCCTTTACACGTCGAATACCTAGGCCACCTTTAGATTTCGGAAGACAAACCTTTGCCCAACGGACAAAATGAATCTTCTTTTTTAGATCCGGACCTGACCAGAGAAACTTTGCCAACAGAGAATCAATTGATGTGCATGTCTTCCTTGGACTCCCAAATAATCCTGCCCAATATAGAGAGCTACTTTGAAGGACCGACGAAATAAGTTGAAGCCGGCCAGCATAAGAGAGAAATCTGCATTTCCAACCTTCAATTTTAGCTCTGACCTTCTGGATGAGGGCTCACAATCTCTAGCCGAAATACTAGCTTGTACAAGAGGGACTCCCAAATAAGAAAGTGGAGGAGAGCCTACTTGGAAACCAGAAACTGAAATAAGCTGAGACTTGACCCTTTCATCTACCCCTCCCATAGAGGATTTTCTGGAATTTACCACCAGCCCTGAAAGCAAAGAGAAGGACTGAAGAATGCCAAGAGTACCAGTAATAGAGTCGACCTTTGCCTTTGCGAATAACATAAGATCATCAGCAAACATGAGGTGAGAAATGGAGAGGGCCTTGCACCTTTGAGGTATATCAATCTTTCGACATCTGACAGCATCATCCAATAGGATAGATAAGGGCTCCATACAAAGCGTGAAGAGATAAAGAGATAGCGGATCTCCCCGCCTAATTCCCCTTTCAACCTTGAAGTAGCCAGCTGGGCTTCCATTGACAAGCATAGAGAACATTGGAGTGTGAATGCAGGCACAGATCCACTTCAACATCAGACTTGGAAACCCCATTTTTGACAGGATTCTAATCATATACTGCAGGTCTATAGAGTCATAAGATTTATGGAGGTCCACTTTCAGAACAGTTATCGGAGGGCAAGAAGCTCTTTCAATTCCTCTAATCATATCATGGCAGAGGAGAATGTTATCTGCAATATTTCTTCCTTTAATAAAAGCTAATTGATTTCCTTCTACAATGGAACTTTGGGATCAGGCAGAGTTCTTCTTCTTACACTTCCTCTTTCTTCTTCATTCTTCTTCTTTCTTCATCTTCATTCTTCTTCTTTCCTCCTCTTCCTCATCTTCTTTTTCCTCTGTCTGATTAATTCATTCTTCTTCTTCTTTTTCATTCAAAGAGCACGAGCACATTTTGCACTATTTTATGACAATATGGTTCACGATCATCTTACGCAATTAGCAATATTTTATTCTTCTGACAAACTGAGTTGCAAACGCTACACTCAAGCTCAACCGCATCTTCTAGAAACAGAGGGAATCCAAATGTGATTGGGCTAGAGAGTAGCTTAAGCCTAAGAAGAAGGATTTGTGTCTTCAACTCAGATTGTCAGAAGAATAGAACTTGGATGCTAACAGATGTGATGATCGTAACCCATAGTGTCATAAAAAGGTGAAAAACAGAAGAAGAATGAACATGAAGAAAAATAAGAAGATGAATGAGACGAAGAAAGAAGAAGAAGAATGAAGAAGACGAAAGAAGAGGAAAAAAAGGACATGGTGAAAGAAGAAGTAATAGAAGAATAAAGAAGAAGAAGAAGATGAAGAAGTGCGCCAACGCCCTTCTACTTTTTTTTTTTTTGTGGTAAATTTCTTCTTACACTTCTTTTTTTTTTGTTCTTTTTCTTCTTCTTCTTCTTCATCTTTTTATTCTTCATTCTTCTTCTTTGTTCTTCATGATTCTTCTACATTATTCTTCTTCACTCTTCCTCTTCTGTGTTCTTCTTTCTCAATCTTTTCTTCATTCTTCTTCTTCATTTTTCATTCTTCTTCTTTCTCTTCCTCTTTCTTGTTCATTCTTCTTCTTTCTTCATTTTCATTCTTTTTCTTTCCTCATCTCTTTCTCATCTTCTTTTTCCTCTGTCTGATTCATTCATTCTTCTTCTTCTTTTTCATGCAAAGAGCACAAGCACATTTTGCACCATTTTATGACAATATGGTTCACGATCAGCTCAAGCAGTTACCATCCATATGTATTATTCTGACAAACTGAGTTTCAAACGCTACACTCAGGCTCTACCGCATCTTCTAGAAACAGAGAGAATCCAAATGCGATTGAGCAAGAGAGTAGCATAAACCTAAGAACAAGGAGTTGGGTGTTCAACTCAGATTGTCAGAAGATTAAACCTTGGTTGCTAACACATGAGATGATCGTAACGTAAAAGGTGGAAAACAGAAGAAGAATGAACAACATAAAGGAATTAGAAGAATGAAGAATAAATGGAAAAAAGGACTTGATGAAAGAAGAAGTAGAAGATGAGTAAAGAAGATGAAGATGAAGTAGTGCGCCTCTAAAGTGCGTCAACGCCTTTCAGAAGTGCGCTAATGCCCTTCAGAAGTGCGCCAGCGCACTTCTCCTTTTTTTTTTTTGTGGTAAATTTCTTCATATACTTTTTTTTTTCGTTTTTCTACTTCGACTTCTTCTTCTTCTTTCTTCTTCTTTCAACTACATTCTTCATCTTCCTCTTTTTCTTCTTCATTCTTTTTATTTGTTCTTCATGCTTTTTCTGCATTCTTCTTCTTCATTCTTCTTCTTCTTTGTTCTACTTTTTCAATCTTTTCTTCATTTTCTTTCTTCTTCTTTGTTCTTCATTCTTCATCAACATTCATCCTCTTCATTCTTCTTCTTCTTCTTCTATGTTCTTCTTTCTTCTTTTTCATTCTTTTCTTCATTCTTCTTCATTCGTCTTCTTCTACTTTTTCTTCTTTGCCATTTTCCAATCATCATCTTCTTCAACTTTTTCTTCTACTTCGTTCTTCTTCTTTCATTTTCTTCTTCGATCTTCGTTCTTCTTCTTCTTCTTCTTCTTCATTCTTGTTCTTATTCTTCCTTTTCTTTTTCTTCATCTTTTTTCATCATTATTTTTCATCTTTTAGTTCCTCTTTCTTCTTCATTCTTCTTCTTTCTTCATCTTCATTCTTCTTCTTTCCTCCTCTTCCTCAACTTCTGTTTCCTCTGTCTGATTCATTCATTCTTCTTCTTCTTTTTCATTTAAAGAGCACGACCACATTTTGCCCCATTTTTTGACAATATGGTTAACGATCACCTTATTCAGTTACGAATATTTTATTCTTCTGACAAACTGAGTTGCAAACACTACACTCAAGCTCAACCGCATCTTATAGAAACAGAGGGAATCCAAATTTGAATGGGCTAGAGAGTAGCTTAAGCCTAAGAAGAAGGAGTTGTGTCTTCAACTGAGATTGTCAGAAGAATAAAACTTGGATGCTAACACATGAGATGATTGTAACCCATAGTGTCACAAAATGGTGGAAAACAGAAGAATAATGAACATGAAGAAAAATGAGAAGATGAATGAGATGAAGAAAGAAGAAGAAGAATGAAGAAGACGAAAGTAGAGGAAAAAAAGGACATGGTGAAAAAAGAAGTAAAAGAAGAATGAAGAAGAAGAAGAAGATGAAGAAGTGCGCCAGCTGCCTTTAGAAGTGCGCCAGCTCCCTTCTGAAGTGCACCAGCGCCCTTCTACTTTTTTCTTTTTGTGGTAAATTTCTTCTTACACTTCTTCTTCTTTTTTTTCCGTTCTTTTTCTTCTTCTTCTTCTTCTTCTTTTTCTTCTTCATTCTTTTTCTTTGTTCTTCATGCTTCTTCTACATTATTCTTCTTCACTCTTCCTCGTCCGTGTTCTTCTTTCTCAATCTTTTCTTCATTCTTCTTTTTCATTTTTCATTCTTCTTCTTTCTTCCTCATTCTTCTTCAACATTCTTCCTCTTCATTCTTCTTCTTCTATGTTCTTCTTTCTTCTTTTCCATTTTGTTCTTCATTCTTCTTCATTCGTCTTCTTCTATTTATTCTTCTTCTTTTTCTTCATTCTTCTTCGCTATTTTTCAATCTTCATCTTCTTCAACTTTTTCTCCTGCTTCGTTCTACTTTTTTCTTTTTCTTCTTCATTCTTCTTCTTCTTTATTCTTCTTCTTATTCTTCCTTTTCTTTTTCTTCATCTCTTTTCTTCATTATTTTTCTTCTTTCTCTTCCTCTTTCTTTTTCATTCTTCTTCTTTCTTCATTTTCATTCTTTTTCTTTACTTCTCTCTTCCTCATCTTCTTTTTCCTCAGTCTGATTCATTCATTCTTCTTCTTCTTTTTCATTCAAAGAGCACGAGCACATTTTGCACAATTTTATGACAATATGGTTCACGATCATCTCGCGCAATTACCATCCATATTGTATTATTCTGACAAACTGAGTTTCAAACGCTACACTCAGGCTCAACCGCATCTTCTAGAAACAGAGGGAATCCAAAAGCGATTGAGCAAAAGAGTAGCAAAAACCTAAGAAGAAGGAGTTATGTCATCATCCCAGATTGTCAAAAGATTAATTGGTTGCTAACACTTGAGATGATCGTAACGTAAACGGTGGAAAACAGAAAAAGAATGAACAAAAAGACGGAAGAAGAAGAATGAAGAAGAAAAGGAAAAAAGGACTTGATGAATGAAGAAGTAGAAGAAGAGTAAAGAAGATGAAGATGAAGAAAAGTGCACCAACGCCTTTCAGAAGTGTGCCAGCGTACTTCTCCTTTTTATTTTTTTTTTGGTAAATTTCTACATATACTTCTTTCTTTTTTCGTTTTTCTTCTACTTCTTCTTTTGTCTTCTTCTTTCAACTACATTCTTCATCTTCCTCTTTTTCTTCTTCATTCTTTTTCTCTATTCTTCATGCTTCTTCTACATTCTTCTTCTTCATTCTTCTTCTTCTTTGTTCTTCTTTTTCAATCTTTTCTTCATTTTCATTCTTCTTCTTTGTTCGTCATTCTTCTTCAGCATTCATCCTCTTCATTTTTCTTCTTCTTCTTCTTTGTTCTTCTTTCTTCTTTTTCATTCTTTTCTTTATTCTTCTTTATTCGTCTTCTTCTACTTTTTCTTCTGCGTTTTCTTCATTCTTCTTCGCCATTTTCCAATCATCTTCTTCAACTTTTTCTTCTACTTCGTTCTTCTTCTTTCTTTTTCTTCTTCATTCTTCGTTCTTCTTCTTCATTCTTGTTCTTATTCTTCCTCTTCTTTTTCTTCATCTTTTTTCATCATTATTTTTAATCTTTCTCTTCCTCATTCTTCTTTATTCTTCTTCTTTCGTCCTCTTCCTCATCTTCTTTTTCCTCTGTCTGATTCATTCATTCTTCTTCTTCTTTTTCATTTAAAGAGCACGAGCACATTTTTCACTATTTTATGACAATATGGTTCACGATCATCTTATGCAGTTAGCAATATTTTATTCTTCTGGCAAATTGAGTTGCAAACACTACAATCAAGCTCAACCGCATCTTCTAGAAACAGAGGGAATCCAAGTGTGATTGTGTTAGAGAGTAGCTTAAGCCTAAGAAGAAGGAGTTGTGTCTTCAACTCAGATTGTCAGAAGAATAAAACTTAGATGCTAACACATGAGATGATCGTAACCCATAGTGTCACAAAAAGGTGGAAAACAGAAGAAGAATGAACATGAAGAAAAATAAGAAGATGAATGAAACAAAGAAAGAAGAAGAAGAATAAAGAAGACGAAAGAAGAGGAAAAAATGGACATGGTGAAAGAAAAAGTTAAAGAAGAATAAACAAGAAGAAGAAGATAAATAAGTGCGCAAGCTGCCTTCAGAAGTGCGCCAGCTCCTTTCAGAAGTGAGCCAGCACCCTTCTATTTTCTTTTTTTTTTGTGGTAAATTTATTCTTACACTTATTTTTTTTTTCGTTCTTTTTCTTCTTATTCTTCTTCTTTTTCTTTTTCATTCATTTTCTTTTTTCTTCATGCTTCTTCTACATTATTCTTCTTCACTCTTCCAATTCTGTGTTCTTCTTTCTCAATCTTTTCTTCATTCTTCTTCTTCATTTTTCATTCTTCTCCTTTCTTCCTCATTCTTCTTCAACATTCTTCCTCTTCATTCTTCTTCTTCTTCTTCTATGTACTTCTTTCTTCTTTTCCATTTTTTCTTCATTCGTCCTCTACTACTTATTCTTCTACTTTTTCTTCATTCTTCTTCGCCATTTTTCAATCTTCATCTTCTTCAACTTTTTCTTCTACTTCGTTCTTCTTCTTTGTTTTTCTTCATCATTCTTCTTCTTCTTCTTTTTCTTCATTCTTCTTCGTATTCTTCCTTTTCTTTTTCTTCATCTCTTTTCTTCATTATTTTTCTTCTTTCTCTTCCTCTTTCTTTTCATTTTCTTCTTTCTTCATTTTCATTCTTTTTCATTCCTCCTCTCTTCCTCATCTTCTTTTTCCTCTGTCTGATTCATTCATTCTTCTTCTTCTTTTTCATTGAAAGAGCATGAGCATATTTTGCACCATTTTATGACAATGATTCACAATCATCTTATGCAGTTGGCAATATTTTATTCTTTTGACAAACTAAGTTACAAACGCTACACTTAAGCTCAACCGCATCTTCTAGAAACCGTGGGAATCAAAATGTGATTGGGCAAGAGCGTAGCTTAAGCCTAAGAAGAAGGAGTTGTGTCTTCAAATCAAATTGTCCGAAGAATAAAACATGGATGCTAACACATGAGATGATCGTAACCCATAGTGTCACAAAAAGGTGGAAAACAGAAGAAGAATGAACATGAAGAAAAATAAGAAGATGAATGAAACAAAGAAAGAAGAAGAAGAATAAAGAAGATGAAAGAAGAGGAAAAAATGGACATGGTGAAAGAAAAAGTTAAAGAAGAATAAACAAGAAGAAGAAGATAAATAAGTGCGCAAGCTGCCTTCAGAAGTGCGCCAGCTCCTTTCAGAAGTGAGCCAGCACCCTTCTACTTTTTTTTTTGTGGTAAATTTATTCTTACACTTATTTTTTTTTTCGTTCTTTTTCTTCTTATTCTTCTTCTTTTTCTTTTTCATTCATTTTCTTTTTTCTTCATGCTTCTTCTACATTATTCTTCTTCACTCTTCCAATTCTGTGTTCTTCTTTCTCAATCTTTTCTTCATTCTTCTTCTTCATTTTTCATTCTTCTCCTTTCTTCCTCATTCTTCTTCAACATTCTTCCTCTTCATTCTTCTTCTTCTTCTTCTATGTACTTCTTTCTTCTTCTCCATTTTTTCTTCATTCGTCCTCTACTACTTATTCTTCTACTTTTTCTTCATTCTTCTTCGCCATTTTTCAATCTTCATCTTCTTCAACTTTTTCTTCTACTTCGTTCTTCTTCTTTCTTTTTCTTCTTCATTCTTCTTCTTCTTCTTCTTCTTCTTCTTCTTCTTCTTCTTCATTCTTGTTCTTATTCTTCCTTTTCTTTTTCTTCATCACTTTTCTTCATTATTTTTCCTCTTTCTCTTCCTCTTTCTTTTTCATTCTTCTTCTTTCCTCATTTTCATTCTTTTTCTTTCCTCCTCTCTTCCTCATCTTCTATTTCCTCAGTCTGATTCGTTCATTCTTATTCTTCTTTTTCATTCAAAGAGCACGAACACATATTGCACCATTTTATGACAATATGGTTCACGATCATCTCAAGCAGTTACCATCCATATGTATAATCTGGCAAACTGAGTTGCAAACGCTACACTCAGGCTCAACCACATCTTCTAGATACAGGGGGAATCCAAATGCGATTGAGCAAGAGAGTAGCATAAACCTAAGAAGAAGGAGTTGGGTCTTCAACTCAGATTGTCAGAAGAATAAACCTTGGTTGCTAGCACATGAGATGATCATAACGTAAAAGGTGGAAAACAGAAGTAGAATGAAGAAGAAGACAGAAGAAGAAGAATGAAGAAGAAAAGGAAAAAAAGGACTTGATGAAAGATGAAGTAGAAGAAGGCTAATGAAGATGAAGATGAAGAAGTGCGCCAGCGCACTTCTCTTTTTTTTTTTTTTTGGTGGTAAATTTCTTCATATGCTTCTTATTTTTTTCGTTTTTCTTCTACTTCTTCTTCTTCTTTCTTCTTCTTTCAACTACATTCTTCATCTTCCTCTTTTTCTTCTTCATTCTTTTTCTTTGTTCTTCATGCTTCTTCTGCATTCTTTTTCTTCATTCTTCTTCTTCTTTGTTCTTTTTTTTCAATCTTTTCTTCATTTTCATTCTTGTTCTTTGTTCCTCATTCTTCTTCAACATTCATCCTCTTCGTTGTTCTTCTTCTTCTTCTATGTTCTTCTTTCTTCTTTTTCATTCTTTTCTTTATTCTTCTTCATTCGTCTTCTTCTACTTTTTCTTCTGCTTTTTCTTCATTAATACTTCGCCATTTTCCAATCATCATCTTCTTCAACTTTTTCTTCTACTTCGTTCATCTTCTTTCATTTTCTTCTTCGTTCTTCGTTCTTCTTCTTCTTCTTCATTCTTGCTCTTATTCTTCCTTTTCTTTTTCTTGATTTTTTTTCTTCATTATTTTTCATCTTTCACTTCCTCTTTTTTTTTTTTTGGATAAATAGATAATTTTATTAAAAATAAACCCAAGAGAAAAAAAACAACCTGCTAAGCAGGACAAGGCGCTAGGCCCACACACAAAGGGTCTAGAACAAAACTAATACAACAAGGGCCAGGCAAGCCACTGTCCTACCCAGCCAGCCAGCTAGTGAACATCAATAGTCCATTTGCTACAAAGAAAGTCCTCAATAGGATTTTGTGGCCTGTGAAACACCATAGCAGAAATTTTATCTTCTATCCCTTGAATAATATCTCTACCCAACTCTTATTTTGTCTTCTTCTTGGCAGAGAATATTCTGGTGTTCCACCCCTTCGATATATTGTAGACCACGGCATTGAACATGATTTTTGGAATGCAGGAAATATCTTTTCCCGTTGCCTTCGTGCTAGCTAAACGCGAGGCTTCAATTTCACAGGAAGCTGTCCTTCTCACTCTTGGATTGCATCTACTCATGCACACTTTCCAGATAATAGTTGAAAACTCACATTCAATGAACAGGTGTTTTTGAGTATCCATCCCAGTATCACATAAAAGGCAATTTGGGGGGATGACAATGTTTCTGATTTGGAGTTGCTCAGCAGTTGGGAGAGCATCCAAACAGGCCCTCCAGGTCACAAAAGAGTGTTTCGGAATGTTTGTCGAAAACAACATACCCTTAGCCCAAGACACTATGGGGCCATGGCTTCTGCATGAATCCCAAGCTTCCTTTGTAGATAAGTCCTTCCTCGAACCTGATGTAGAGATCCATAGGATTTTATCTTCCCTTTCTATCGGGCACCAATTGACTTGATTTAATTCCTCCCAAATCATCCTGAAGCTTTGCATTTCATTTGGGTGCAAGCTTTCCATGCGTCACCTTCCCAATAATCGCTGACTATGGCCATTTTTGACTCTAAAGGGATATAGGATGCTGCATTATCAAGTTTATTCCAGAACGGTTCTCCTCCTAACCATGGATCCAGCCAAAAGAGGGTGTTCTCACCTGAGCCCAAGGAGTAGTGCACTATTCTTTTCATCATTTCCCTCTGACTTAATAAATTTCTCAAGATCCAAGGGAAGTTTTTTGATGTCTTCACTGTCCAAATCGAGTCTTTTTTGATATTATTTCTCCTTATCCACTGCACCCATAGAATACTTTTGTTAGTGATGATGCTCCAAAGGTGTTTCATGACTCCCGCAGTGCACATGTCCATCACACGTCGAATACCTAGGCTACCTTCAGATTTTGGAAGACAAACCTTTGCCCAACTGACAAAATGAATCTTCTTTTTGAGATCCGGACCTGACCAGAGAAACTTTGCCAACAGAGAATCAATTGATGTGCATGTCTTCCTCGGACTCCCAAATAATCCTGCCCAATATAGATAGTTACTTCGAAGGACCGACGAAATAAGTTGAAGCCGGCCAGCATAAGAGAGAAATCTGCATTTCCAACCTTCAATTTTAGCTCCGATCTTCTGGATGAGGGCTCACAATCTCTAGTCAAAATACTAGCTTGTACAAGAGGGACTCCCAAATAAGAAAGTGGGAGAGAGCCGACTTGGAAACCAGAAACTGAAATAAGCTGAGACTTGACCCTTTCATCTACCCCTCCCAAAATGATAGAGGATTTTCTGGAATTTACCACCAGCCCTGAAAGCAAAGAGAAGGACTGAAGAATGCCAAGAGTACTAGTAATAGAGTCGACCTTTGCCTATGCGAATAACATAAGATCATCAGCAAACATGAGGTGAGAAATGGAGAGGGCCTTGCACCTTTGAGGTATATCAATCTTTCGACATCTGACAGCATTATCCAATAGGATAGATAAGGGCTCCACACAAAGCGTGAAGAGATAAGGAGATAGGGGATCTCCTTGCCTAATTACCCTTTCAACCTTAAAGTAGCCAGCTGGGCTTCCATTGACAAGCACAGAGAACATTGGAGTGTGAATGCAGGCACTGATCCACTTCAACATCAAACCTGGAAACCCCATTTTTGATAGGATTTTCATCATATACTGCCGGTCTATAGAGTCATAAGCTTTATGGAGGTCCACTTTCAGAACAGTTATCAGCGGGCAAGAAGCTCTTTCAATTCCTCTAATCACATAATGGCAGAGGAGAATGTTATCTGCAATATTTCATCCTTTAAATAAAAGCTGATTGATTTCCTGCTACAATGGAACATTGGGACCAGGCAGAGTTCTTCTTCTTACACTTCCTCTTTCTTCTACTTTCTTCTTCTTTCTTCATCTTCATTCTTGTTCTTTCCTCCTCTTCCTCATCTTCTTTTTCCTCTGTCTGATTCATTCATTCTTCTTCTTTTTCATTCAAAGAGCCCAAGCACATTTTGCACCATTTTATGACAATATGATTCACGATCATCTTATGTAGTTAGCAATATTTTATTCTTCTGACAAACTGAGTTGCAAATGCTACACTCAAGCTCAACCGCATTTTCTAGAAACAGAGGGAATCCAAATGTTATAGTGCTTGAGACTAGCTTAAGCTTAAGAAGAAGGAGTTGTGTCTTCAACTCAGATTGTCAGAAGAATAAAACTTGGATGCTAACACATGAGATGATCATAACCCATATTGTCATAAAAAGGTGGAAAACAGAAGAAGAATGAACATGAAGAAAAATAAGAAGATGAATGAGAAGAAGAAAGTAGAAGAAGAATGAAGAAGACGAAAGAAGAGGAAAAAAAGGACATGGTGAAAGAAGAAGTAAAAGAAGAATAAAGAAGAAGAAGAAGATGAAAGAAGTGCACCAGCTGCCTTCAGTAGTACACCAGCTCCCATCAGAAGTGTGCCAGTGCCCTTCAACTTTTTTTTTTATGTGGTAAATTTCTTCTAACACTTCTTCTTTTTTTTTTTGTTCTTTTTCTTCTTCTTCTTCTTCTTCATTCTTTTTCTTTGTTCTTCATGCTTCTTCTACAATATTCTTCTTCACTCTTGCTCTTCTGTGTCCTTCTTTCTCAATCTTTTCTTCATTCTTCTTCTTCATTTTTCATTCTTCTTCTTTCTTCCTCATTCTTCTTCAACATTCTTCCTCTCCATTCTTCCTCTTCATTCTTCTTCTTCTTCTTCTTCTATGTTCTTTCTTCTTTTCCATTTTTTTTTCATTCTTTTTCATTCGTCTTCTTCTACTTATTCTTCTCCTTTTTCTTCATTCTTCTTCGCTATTTTTCAATCTTGATCTTCTTCAACTTTTTCTTTTTCTTCGTTCTTCTTCTTTCTTTTTCTTCTACATTCTTCTTCTTCTTCTTCTTCATCATTCTTCTTCTTATTCTTCCTTTTCTTTTTCTTCATCTATTTTCTTCATTATTTTTCTTCTTTCTCTTCCTCTTTCTTTTTCATTCTTCTTCTTTCTTCATTTTCATTCCTTTTCTTTCCTCCTCTCTTCGTCATCTCCTTTTTCCTCAGTCTGATTCATTCATTCTTCTTCTTCTTTTTCATTCAAAGAGCACGAGCACATTTTGCACCATTTTATGACAATATGGTTCACGATCATCTCACGCAGTTACCATCCATATTGTATTATTCTGACAAACTGAGTTTCAAACGCTACACTAAGGCTTAACCGCATCTTCTAGAAATAGAGGGAATCCTAATGCGATTGAGCAAGAGAGTAGCATAAACCTAAGAAGAAGGAGTTGGGTCTTCAACTTAGATTTTCGGAACATTAAACCTTGGTTGCTAACACATGAGATGATCGTAACGTAAAAGGTGGAAAACAGAATAAGAACGAACAAGAAGACGGAAGAAGAAGAATGAAGAAGAAAAGGAAAAAAAGGACTTGATGAAAGAAGAAGTAAAAGAAGAGTAAAGAAGATGAAGATGAAGTAGTGCGCCTCTAAAGTGCGCCAGCGCCTTTCAGAAGTGTGCCAACGCCCTTCAGAAGTGCGCCAGCGCACTTCTCCTTTTTTTTTTTGTGGTAAATTTCTTCATATACTTCTTTCTTTTTCGTTTTTGTTCTACTTCTTCTTCTTCTTTCTTCTTCTTTCAACTACATTCTTCATCTTCTTCATTTTCTTCTTCATTCTTTTTCTTTGTTCTTCATGCTTCTTCTACATTCTTCTCTTCATTCTTCTTCTTCTTCTTTGTTCTTCTTTTTCAATCTTTTCTTCATTTTCATTCTTCTTCTTTGTTCCTCATTCTTCTTCAACATTCATCCTCTTCATTCTTCTTCTTCTTCTATGTTCTTCTTTCTTCTTTTTCATTATTTTCTTCATTCTTCTTCATTCCTCTTTTTCTACTTTTTCTTCTGCTTTTTCTTCATTCTTCTTCGCCATTTTCCAATCATCATCTTCTTCAACTTTTTCTTCTACTTCGTTCTTCTTCTTTCATTTTCTTCTTCGTTCTTCGTTCTTCTCTTCTTCTTATTCATTCTTGTTCTTATTCTTCCATTTCTCTTTCGTTATCTTTTTTCTTAATTATTTTTCATCTTTCACTTCCTCTTTCTTCTTCATTCTTCTTCTTTCTTCATCTTCATTCTTCTTCTTTCCACCTCTTCCACGTCTTCTTTTTCCTCTGTCTGATTCAATCATTCTTCTTATTCTTTTTAATTCGAAGAGCACAAGCACATTTTGCACCATTTTATGACAATATGGTTCACGGTCGTCTTATACAGTTAGCAATATTTTATTCTTCTGACAAACTGAGTTGCAAACGCTACACTCAAGCTCAACCGCATCTTCTAGAAACAGAGGGAATCCAAATGTGATTGGGCTAGAGAGTAGCTTAAGCCTAAGAAGAAGGAGTTGTGTCTTCAACTCAGATTGTCAGAAGAATAAAACTAGGATGCTAACACATGAGATGATCGTAACCCATAGTGTCACAAAAAGGTGGAAAACAGAAGAAGAATGAACATGAAGAAAAAGAAGAAGATGAATGAGACGAAGAAAGAAGAAGAAGAATGAAGAAGACGAAAGAAGAGGAAAAAAAGGACATGGTGAATGAAGAAAAAAAAAGAAGAATAAAGAAGAAGAAGAAGATGAAGAAGTCCGCCAGCGCCCTTGTACTTTTTTTTAAATTTTTTTTGTGGTAAATTTCTTCTTACACTTCTTTTTTTTTTTTTCGTTCTATTTCTTCTTCTTCTTCTTCTTCTTTTTTTTCTTCTTCATTCTTTTTCTTTGTTCTTCATGCTTCTTCTACATTATTCTTCTTCACTCTTCCTCTTCTGTGTTCTTCTTTCACAATCTTTTCTTCATTCTTCTTCTTCATTTTTCATTCTTTTTCTTTCTTCCTCATTCTTCTTCAACATTCTTCCTCTTCATTCTTCTTCTCTATGTTCTTCTTTCTTCTTTTCCATTTTTTTCTTCATTCTTTTTCATTCGTCTTCTTCTATTTGTTCTTCATTCTTCTTCGCCGTTTTCCAATCATCATCTTCTTCAACTTTTTTTTTTTTGGGTAAGTAGATAAAATTTATTAGAGAAAAACCACCCAAAAGGAAACAATACAACCCTGAAAACAGGGAAAGACCACCAAGACCAAAACCCGAAAAGACAACAGCAACCTAAACAAGGAAACCAACACCAACCCAAGGGCTAACAAGCCTAATGAACATCTATGCACCACTGGTTGATCAAAAAGACCTCAAGACTACTCCTGGGCCTTCGGAAATTACAAGTAGAAATCTTATCTTGGACTTCCTGTTTGATGAGCCGAGCAAGATTCTCTTTTGACTTCTTTCTGGAAGCAAAAATTCTTGAGTTTCTTTCCTTCCATATATTGTAGATAATCGCACTGAACATAATCTTAGGGATGGAATCAAGATCTTTTCCTTTGGATCTACTATTCCCCATTCTAACCACTTCGGTATCAAAGGAGTCTGGCCTTGAGATAGAAGGGATACATCTACTCATACACTCTTTCCAGATGAACTCTGAGAAATCACACTCAAAGAAAATATGGGTCTTGCTGTCACTCCCACTCCCACACAGCCCACAGGTTGGAGGAACTACTATATTCCTGATGAGGAGATTTTCAGCTGTAGGAAGGGCATCCCAGCACACTCTCCAAGACACAAAGGAATGCTTTGGGATGTTTAGAGGGAACCAAATAGCCTTGTCCCACTGCACTACCGGACCCCTATTCCGGGCCGAAACCCAAGCATCTCTGAAAGAAAGGTTGCTGGTCTTACCATGGTCTAATTTCCAGAAAATAGAATCCTCCCTATCCATTGGCCTCCATTTTTATCCTCCAATGAGAGATAATCCGTAGCATTTTCCAATCTATTCCAAAGAGGCTCTCCTCCTAGCCAAGGGTCCAACCAGAAGAAGGTATTCACCCCAGAGCCCAAAGAGATGCCCATCTTTCTTTTCATTCTATCCCTGAAGGACAGAATCTGTCTCCAAATCCAAGGGAAATTTTTTGATGATTTCACAGTCCAGATAGAGTCATGCTTAAGATATCTCTGCTTTGTCCATTGGACCCAAATATTTTGATTTTGAGTTAGAAGCTTCCAAAGGTGTTTCATAACTCCAGCATCGCAAATATCCTTCACTCTTCTGATCCCCAGACCTCCTTCATTACGAGGAAGGCAGATTCTAGACCAGCTGACATAATGAATTTTCTTCTTAAGGTCAGGACCTGACCATAGGAAGTTAGCTAGAAGGGACTCAATAACCATGCAAATCTTCCGAGGCAGCCCGAAAACACCTGACCAATAAAAACAGCAGCCATGAAGCACCGAGGAGATGAGCTGAACCCTGCCAGCAAAGGAGAGAAATCTTGATTTCCACCCTTCCATTTTTGATCTAATTTTCTGGATAATAGAATCACAATCTCTTGCTGAAAGGCTCGCTTGCACCAAGGGAATACCCAGATATGAGATGGGGAGAGAACCTTCAACAAAATCTGAACATAAGATGATTTTGGCCTTCACTTCTTGAGCAATTCCCCCCAGGAATATAGAAGATTTAGAGTGATTCACCATAAGGCCCGAAATCTTGGAAAAGGACTTCATAATATCAACAATCTTTCCTATAGAGTTTACTTCAGCCTTCGAAAAAATCATCAGATCATCAGCAAACATGAGGTGAGATATGGCAAGAGCTTTGCATCTTCTGGGAATTTTAATAGATCTTCTTCTGACTGCTTCATCAAGTAACACTGACAGAGGCTCCATGCATAAGGCAAATAGATAAGGGGACAAAGGGTCACCTTGCCGAATTCCTCTTTGACCTCTGAAATAACCTGCAGGACTTCCATTAACAAGCACAGAAAACATGGGAGTATGAATGCAGGCACTAATCCACTTCACCATCATGGTGGGAAAACCCAATTTTGATAAGATTTTGATGAGAAAGTGCCGATCCACCGAGTCATAAGCTTTGTGGAGATCAACTTTGAGGATAGCTAAGGGGGGGCTAGAAGCTCGATCAATACCTTTCACCACATCATGACAGATTAAGATATTGTCCGCAATACATCTCCCTTTTATAAAAGCTGATTGATGATCACCAACAATGGAGCTAATGCAACCCTGAATTCTATTAGCTAAGATCTTTGCAATGACTTTATATAAGACATTACATAAAGAAATAGGACGAAAGTCTGCAAAAGATTTTGGGCAATTGATCTTCGGAATAAGGCTAAGGAAGGTACTGTTCACATCTCTAGGCCAACGCACTTCTCCTTTTTTTTTTTGTGGTAAATTTCTTCATATACTTCTTTCTTTTTCATTTTTCTTCTACTTCTTCTTCTTCTTTCTTCTTCTTTCAACTACATTCTTCATCTTCTTCATTATCTTCTTCATTCTTTTTCTTTGTTCTTCATGCTTCTTCTACATTCTTCTCTTCATTCTTCTTCTTCTTCTTTGTTCTTCTTTTTCAATCTTTTCTTCATTTTCATTGTTCTTCTTTGTTCCTCAGTCTTCTTCAACATTCATCCTCTTCATTCTTCTTCTTCTTCTATGTTCTTCTTTCTTCTTTTTCATTCTTTTCTTCATTCTTCTTCATTCGTCTTCTTCTACTTTTTCTTCTGCTTTTTCTTCATTCTTCTTCGCCATTTTCCAATCATCATCTTCTTCAACTTTTTCTTCTACTTCGTTCTTCTTCTTTCTTTTTCTTCTTCGTTCTTCTTCTTCTTCTTCTTCATTCTTCTTCTTATTCTTCCTTTTCTTTTTCTTCATCTCTTTTCTTCATTATTTTTCTTTTTTCTCTTCCTCGTTCTTGTTCATTCTTCTTTTTTCTTCATTTTCATTCTTTTTCTTTCCTCATCTCTTCCTCATCTTCTTTTTCCTCAGTCTGATTCATTCATTCTTCTTCTTCTTTTTCATTCAAATAGCACGAGCACATTTAGCACCATTTTATGACAATATGGTTCAGGATCATCTCAAGCAGTTACCTTCCATATGTATTATTCTAACAAACTGAGTTTCAATCGCTACACTCAGGCCCAACTGCATCTTCTAGAAAAAGAGGGAATTCAAATGCGATTGAGCAAGAGAGTAGCATAAACCTTAGAAGAAGGAGTTGGGTCTTCAACTCAGATTGTCAGAAGATTAAACCTTTGTTGCTAACACATGAGATGATCGTAACGTAAAAAGTGGAAAACAGAAGAAGAATGAACAAGAAGACGGAATAAGAAGAATGAAGAAGAAAAGGAAAAAATGGACTTGATGAAAGAAGAAGTAGAAGAAGAGTAAAGAAGATGAAGATGAAGTAGTGCGCCTCTAAAGTGCGCCAGCGTCTATCAGAAGTGTGCCAACGCCCTTCAGAAGTGCGCCAACGCACTTCTCCCTTTTTTTTTTGTGCTAAATTTCATCATATACTTCTTTGTTGTTCTTTTTTCCTCTTCTTCTTCTTTCTTCCTCTTTCAACTACATTCTTCATCTTCCTCTTTTTGTTCTTCATTCTTTTTCTATGTTCTTCATGCTTCTTCTGCATTCTTCTTCTTTATTCTTCTTCTTCTTTCTTCTACTTTTTCAATCTTTTCTTCATTTTCATTCTTTTTCTTTGTTCCTTATTCTTCTTCAACATTCACCCTCTTCATTCTTCTTATTCTTCTTCTATGTTCTTCTTTCTTCTTTTTCATTCTTTTCTTCATTTTTCTTCATTCGTTTTCTTCTACTTTTTCTTCTACTTTTTCATAATTCTTCTTCGCCATTTTCCAACATCATCTTCTTCAACTTTTTCATCTACTTCATTCTTCTTCTTTCATTTTCTTCTTCGTTCTTCGTTCTTCTTCTTCTTCTTCTTCATTCATGTTCTTATTCTTCCTTTTCTTTTTCTTCATCTTTTTTCCTCATTATTTTTCATCTTTCACTTCCTCTTTCTTCTTCATTCTTCTTCTTTCTTCATCTTCATTCTTCTTCTTTCCTCCTCTTCCTCATCTTCTTTTTCCTCAGTCTGTTCATTCATTCTTCTTCTTCTTTTTCATTCAAAGAGCACGAGCATATTTTACACCATTATATGATAATATGGTTCACGATCATCTTATGCAGTTAGCAATATTTTATTCTTCTGACAAACTGAGTTGCAAACACTACACTCAAGCTCAACTGCATCTTCTAGAAACAGAGGTAATCCAAATGTGATTGGGCTAGAGAGTAGCTTAAACTTAAGAAGAAGGAGTAGTGTCTTCAACTTAAACTGTCAGAAGAATAAAACTCGGATGCTAACACATGAGATGATCGTAACCCATAGTGTCACAAAAAGGTAGAAAACAGAAGAAGAATGAACAAGAAGAAAAAAAAGAAGATGAATGAGACGAAGAAAGAAGGAGAAGAATGAAGAAGACGAAAGAAGAGGAAAAAAAGGACATGGTGAAAGAAGAAGTAAAAGAAGAATAAAGAAGTAGAAGAAGATGAAGAAGTGCGCCAGCTGCCTTCAAAAGTGTGCCCGCTCCCTTCAGAAGTGCGCCTGCGCCCTTCTACTTATTTTTTTGTGATAAATTTCTTCTTACAATTCTTCTTTTTTTTCGTTCTATTTCTTCTTCTTCTTCTTCTTCTACTTTTTCTTCTTCATTCTTTTTCTTTGTTCTTGAGGCTTCTTCTACATTATTCTTCTTCACTCTTCCTCTTCTGTGTTCTTCTTTCTCAATCTTTTCTTCATTCTTCTTCTTCATTTTTCATTATTTTTTTTTTGGGTAAGTAGTTAATTTTTATAAGAACCCAAAGGGAAGAATACAACAAGCAGTCAAACAGGCCTGGACAACAACCACAAATCCCTACCTACTACATGAATAGACACCTAGATCGGCCTAATAAAATGAACCAAGAACAATAGAGTACAAATTGGAATCCGATCGTGTCGGACCTTGGACCTCCTAATGTACATCTTTATTCCAGGAAGCAATGAATCCCTCTTCCTGATTTGACGGCTTTGAGAAGGTTGAGGATAGGATTTTATCCTCAACCTCCCTAATAATCACCTTAGTCACCACTTCCTTTGATCTTGTGCTTCTTGAAAAGATTCTTGTATTCCGTTCCTTCCGTAAGTGATAGATCATACAGTTAAAAACAATCTTGGGGATGATCGATATACTGTTACTCTTTGATTTGATGGCGGCCAGCTTTCCAGCTTCAATGATACATGAAGAAGGGGGCAAACATCTCGGCCTACACTTTGAAATGCAGTTTATCCATATAAATTTAGAGTAGTCACATTCAAAAAATAGATGCCTTATACAATCACTACCATTCTCACATAAGCAACACGAGTTAGGGATTGTGATGTTCCGAATTTGAAGCTGATCTGTAGTGGGAAGGGCATCCAGACACGCCCGCCAAGAGACAAAGGAATGTTTCGGAATGTTGGAGGGGTACCATATTGCCCTTTGCCATGGCATTGTAGGACCATGCACCCTCACAGCCTTCCATCCCTCCTTGATGGAGAATTCAGCTCGATTCCCATTTTCCTTCACCCAATGAACTCGATCCCTAGTATTAGATGGCTGCCACAGAAGATTATCTATATCATTCCATATACTTCTAAGACTGGGAACATCATTAAGAGGGCATGGTTTCCAGTTCGGCCCCTCCCAGTAGTCCCTAACCATGGCCATTCTATTCTCTCCATTTATAATATTAGAGGCATCTGGAATTCTATTCCAAAGGGCTTCTCCATTCATCCATGGATCTAGCCAGAAGTAGACCGACTCTCCTGATCCCATATGATACTCCACCTTTGATTTTAACACGTCTCTATGCCGAAGAAGACTTCTCCAAATCCAAGATAGATTCTTTGAATCCTTAACTGTCCATATTAAGTCTTTCTTTAGAAAAGCTTTCCTTGCCCATTGAACCCATAAGGATGCTTTATTTGTTATAATATTCCAAAGCTGTTTCATTGCTCCTGCTTTGCACATGTCTTGGACTCTTCTAATGCCCAATCCCCCTTCTTCTTTTGGGAGACAAATTTTAACCCAGCTAATGTGATGGATCTTCCTCTTCATATCCAGACCTGACCATAGAAAATTTGCGAAGAGGGACTCAATGGCAATACTTGTCTTCTTCGGGATCCCAAATACTCCAGCCCAATAGAAATAACACCCTTGCAGAACCTAAGAGATAAGTTGAAACCTCCCTGCAAAAGAAAGAAATCTGAATTTCCATCCCTCAATTTTGTTCCTTACCTTTTGGATTATGGGATCACAATCTCTGCTTGATAGGCTGCCCGTACCCAAAAGGATTCCAAGGTAAGATATAGGGATTTCACCTTCTTTGAAACCACTATGAGCAATAATCTCATTCTTGAATGCACCATGAACACCTCCAACATGAATAATCGATATCTTAAATTTGATGCTAAGACCTGAGACATTCATAAACTGATTCAAATCCTGAAGAACTCCAGAAATGGATTCTTGATTCGCTTTCACAAATATCATAAGATCATCTGGAAATAACAGGTGACTAATTGATAAATTTTTGCATCTTCTTGGAATGCAGAATACTCTTCTCTTATAGGCCTCATCCAACATACCAGATAATAGCTCCATTGCCAAAGTGAATAGATATGGAGAAATAGGATCATCTTGTCTTATACCCCTTTGCCCTTTGAAATATCCAGCCGGGCTTCCATTCACTAGAACAGAAAACATAGGGGTATGAATGCATGCACTTATCCGTTTTAGCACCAACTCAGGGAACCCCATCTTCCGAAGAACTGCAAGGAGATAATTCCTATCTAGAGTATCATAAGCTTTGTGGAGGTCCACCTTTAGAATAGTAGAAGGGGGGGGCAAGAAGTTCTTCCCATACCTCTTACTATTTCATGACATAATAGAATGTTATCTGATATGCATCTATCTTTGATGAATGCAGATTGATTAGGAGCCACCAAAGGTTGAATGATCATCTGCAATCTGTTAGCCAAAATCTTTACTATGAATTTATACAAAACATTACAGAGGGCATTGGGTCTGAAGTCAGCAAAATATTAAGGACGGTCTGATTTAGGGATCAAGCAAAGGAAGGTATTACTCGCATCTCTGGGCATATAGGGATTAGAAAAGAACCATTTAATAGCATAAATTACCTCCTTCCCTACAATACTCTAGGAATGCTTGTAGAATGTGGCAATGAATCCATCAGGGCCAGGAGCTTTGTTACCATCAAAGGAGAAGACAGTCTTTTTGATCTCATCATCCAAAACCGGCTGCAGCATCATTTCCTTCTGGCATTCTGACAAGGTTTTATTC
>JAMYWD010001581.1:0-66438 GCA_028583415.1 Protea cynaroides
AATGTGGATGTATGAGGTTTAGATAAAACGGATATAGCCTACTCGAGATCCTGGTTGAACCGTTGGTTTGCTAGCGGTTCATCACACCATTCTGAATAGTACAGAATTGGGGTGTGACAAAAGGTTTGACGGGTATGTCCAATTTATTTTCAAATGAGACGAACACAAAAGAATAGGTGGCCCCAGAGTCAAAGAGTAACTCTGGCGGGTACACCAGCTACACTTACAGTACCTGTAGTTATAACTAATACTTAGTCTATATGCTCACACATGTATGCTAAATGTAAATTAAATCATACTTATAACTACGTCAGGTGATGCGACTACTTCTTCTAAGGTTACAGCATACACCTTTCCTTGCTGCAATTGTTTCTTGGGTTGTGGGTATGTTTTTGCATAATGCCCCATTTGGTTATAGTTATAGCATTTGTTATTTCCAGCCAGACCGCCTCCTTTTGGTGCATTTGTTGGAGTAGTCTTATCTGGTTTGGCCGTTGTTTGTAGCCTATATAGTTGGAAAGGCTTTCAATTATTCCCAGTTTGTGTGTTAGTATTAGGCCTTTTCAATCCATGATTTTGAGCGAAGAAGCTCACCTTCTGACTAGATTCAAGAACTCGGGCAATCTGTACTGCCTCATTATAGATGCTCTTCTCTAAACCCAGCACGTGTTCTCAGATGCTACCTCTAAGCCCCACAGTAAACCATCAGGTCTTAATAGCCTCTTCTTGCATGTTAGTAGGGGCAAAGAAGAACAATTCCTCATACCTTTGCTGGTTGGCATCCACAGTCATTTGTCCCTGGTGTAGGTTTAGGAACTCCCTCTCCATTTGATCTCAGAAGCTTTTGGGGAAGTACTTGTCGAAGAATACTTCCTTGAATATTGCCCAAGTCACCTAAGCATGCTTGGTTAGCAGATAGGTGCGGGTGGAGTTCCACTAGTTGATCACACCTTCCTCAGCATATATGTAGGGAAGATAACCTTCTCATCTTCCGTACACACCATTATATGGAAAATCTTCTCCAACTCTTCTATCCACTATTTTGGCCACAACGAATTGTATCCTTTTCCCCAAAAGGTATATGGCTTCATCTTCAGAAATCACATTACTGTCCTTATGAGGTCATTCTACCATGATGCAGCCATTCCATACATCTGTAGCTGATATGGGTAGCCTCCCTAGTAACCACCTATCCACCCTGGTACTGTCCTGGTATGTTCGTCATCGGGATCTATTGTTGTTGATGTTGGGCCGTTGGGACGATATTACTGCCAACTGGTGCCGTATTATTTTGGCCTTGGTGTACTGGTGTTCTTTTGACAGTGGTAGGCACTATTGTTCCCAATGCAGCTCGCAACTCTAATAATTCTTGCTGTTGTTCTTGCACTTGGCGAACTAGGTTGGTCATGACCATGGCCATATCCCTTGGGGGTGGTCCAAGTAATGTAGCTTGTGTGGCATGGATGGTTGCCCCTTGGTTTTTTTCTGTCTGGTTTTTATTGGTTGGTAGCTGCCTAGTCTGTTTTTCTGTTCCAGTCCCTATCTCTTTTGATGGTAAGACCAAGTTATGGCCATTTTGGCTCCCTCTATGGGTATGGCCTACCATTCAGTCTAGTAGTACCTAGAGGTTTTGTAAAAACATGACCAATATGTATGAGACAATTATACAAAATAAGTCGGTAATATATAGCGTTAGTCCCATACAATGCATGCAAAATGAAAATCCCAACTAGAACTGAGCAGCCAAAATTTTTAGACAAAACACTTCTATAAGAAAAATTTGTCCAGCCATACTTGTCTGGTCGCAGGTCTGGGATACCTTGTCCTGTTACATGTCCAGTGTGGCTCAACTGTAGGATTTTCCCACCAGTCATCCCATCGGACATTATATCTAAGAGGGTCAGAGTTTGTTCGGTCGCTTGTCTGGTGGCACTTGGAAATCAAAAAGTCTAACCGGACAAGCAAAAATTGCTTTTTAACACATGGTTTGAGTTACTTTTCTCATTCTTTCTTTCTTTTTTTCTCCTTGGCTGCAACTCAACTCACCTCTAGTGTCCTTCTACAGTTTCTTTGGACTTCGAACAAGCTTTCCCCTCTAGTCAAAGTCTCCACTTTTCTCCCAAAGGTAAGTCTCTTCTTCCTAGCATCCCTTTTGGGGATTTTCTAGGGTTTCCATGCCAATTTTATCATTTTTCTTCAATTGGCAAAATTCCAATCGTAGAAAATCTTATTTCTTGGTTTGGAATTGATGTTGGGGCCCCAATGAACAAAACCCTTCAATTAATTTGGGGTTTCATTGGTGGTTTCTTTGAAAACCCCAAAAAGATCTAGCTTTGGCCCTAGTTTTTGGGAAGAATCCCAAATTCAAAATTTTTCTTTAATTTCTTCATATTTCATTCAATTATCCAATTATTTTGATTTTTTTGGCTGTGTAATTCATTATGTAAGTCCTCCTGCCCTTAATTAGGGCGAGTTCGAGGCTTTTGACCAATTTACGCCATCATGCTGTCAAAATTTCTACAATTTCGATTAACTTATGTTTATTTTTGCTTGGATTTTGCAGGTTCAGACATGTCTAGACAAAGAGCGAACATAGTGTCTAGTTCTCGTGGTCCACCACAATCGGCTCGGCTATTTAATGGGTTCCAATTCCTTTTGGCAGAGGTGGAGTCTCAATACCCTTGGTACCAGGGTAAGAGTATAGAGGTTGGCCGCTATGTGATCCTATAGCAGTTACACAGGTTTGATGTAGAGGTGGCGTTTCAATGCTCTAGGTTGGCTGCCAGTAAACCAGTATGATGCAGCCACCCGTCCTGACTTGGTGAGGCAGTTTTACTGCAACCTTTATTTGGAGGTCAACCCCAACAACTTCGCTCAAGGTAGAGAGTTATTCATCACCAGCAGGGTAAAGGAGGTAGACGTCTCCTTCAACAACAAGGAGTTGGCAGACTCCTAGGGGTGTCTAGTGTTGGTGAGCTGGTCTACTGCACACTTAAAGAGTGCAAGTATCTCACTGAGGATCTTCGCTAGATTGTATCGAGTCAGATCCTTTAGCCTGGCCAATTGAACATAAAGGCAGCCAACCTGCGACCTTTGCCTTGCATTTACTTCTGGATTATCCAGTATAACATTTTTCCATAGAGTGGGCATTACGATGAGGTCTCGCAGCTAGCCCAGTAGTTGACGTTCTACGTGGACACTAGGCAGGAGGTCTGCCTTCCATATATTTTCATCAGGAACTTGTACCACTAGATGCCCAGGATGAAGGGCAACCTACCCTATGGTCAACTGGTCACCACTCTCTTGGATCGTCTTGGTGTGAGCATGGAGGGCGAGCAGATCTATGAAGAGACCATGATGGTAGATATGGATTGGGAGCCATCTATAAGATGAGGCTTCAAGACATCATCCTCAGTGATGAGTTTAAGACCCGTGCCTAAATTCTGCTATGATACATTTATTTTGGGCATGTGTTGGGCCTTCCCTCATATGAACTATTCATATTTACTCATCCAAAGATGAAGGCATAGTTGTGTTGTGGCATTGGGCCACTACCTTGACCCTCTTGTGTCACTAGAGTACGCAAGGATTCATTAGAAGAAGTCTTGGACCCAACCCCTACGAACCCCAAAAGCCTAGCATGCATGAACCTAAAACAGGACGACTAAAAGAGGTCTGGCACATGACCAGGGACATGCAGTCAAACACGTCCCGTACTATCTAGCCGCACCCTTGTGCGCGAAACTGAATTGGAGACCGATTCTGAAAGTGGACCCATGGTTCAAATTCGGTTTTCTCCCTCCATGACTGACTGTATATGGTTCCTAATCATGCTAAGCCATTTTGATTGAGTCAAGGACGGAAGGAAGAGACTGAGAGAGAGACTGATGCACAACCAGAGAGAAAAGAAGAAGAGAAAGAGGAAGTGTGAAGAACAAGAAGAAGAAGAAAGGAAGAAGAGAGAAACTCTTCTTTCATTACCGCCCAATAAGAGAAAACGCAGAGGAGAAGGAGAAGAAAAAGAAAGAGGAAGAGAAAAGAGGAAACACGTACCTCTGGATCGATGATTTGCTTGCTGGAAAACTCAAAGGAGAATCCAACCTATTGTAAGTATTCTTCCACAAATGGAATAGATAAAATATTATAGTAAGATGGATAGGAAAGGATTAATAAATGGGAGATGACATCTCTCATATTATAGCTTGTGCCAACAATATAATGAGATCATTGTAGCTGATGCAAAAGAAGAAATTATTGATCCATTACTCATGGTGGAGCCATGAGCGTAGACCATTGTTCACTAATCCAAATAGTGGACGATGTTATACATGGCATAACTAAAAGTTCGGAATGGATCATTGGAAATTGTAAATGAATGAATCTGTAAATGTTGGAAAGCCATAAAATGACTATTAGGGATCCTGAGTTAACCATTGGAGACTCGGATCATGTGTATATGGATGGACGCAAATGCCTTGAGGTCGGATCTGAAGACTTTGATTCCAGATCTGATATCTCTGTTAAACAGAAAATCATAACGGTATCTGAAGTCAATTGTGGAAAATTATTTTGGAGATCAGATTCCATAAAAGACCATGGAAAATATGAGAATCACATTGAAAGAATTCAAAGACCATATGGCCACGTTCTGAAGTGCGGTCGATGACAAGCTACATGGCCTGGCTGTAGTGATGTGCGGTCTCATACATGCCGCACGCTATTCCAAAAATAGATGTTGATCAAAATTAGCCGGTGACTCCCTGTAAATTAATTAGAATTTATTGAGGGATTGGAACCCCAAAATAGTATGCCTTGATGTGAAAATCCATTGCACATCATGTGTACTTGAAATAAGTGCTAGTTTACACCTGGAATAAATTATTCATAAACTGCTATTGCAAGTTAAGACCTGAGACTAATCCTACAAAGGTTAGGTAATTTTCTGAGGTGTCGACACTATCAACTAACCAAGTTTTGACGTGCAGTTGACCACGTGCCACATGCCTGTGGTCAATGAGCATGCGATCGACCACGTGGCGCACGTGATTCTGACCCCTATTGGTGACCATCTTTGGTCAGTGACTTTACAAGATTTTTATGAATTTTCCTATAGGCTTAGATCTCAGAAATCAAACATCTAAGAGCATTTATTGTCTTGGTTTAACTAGAAATCCTAAAAAATTAATTAAGTGCCTTGCTGTCCTTTATTTTGAAGAACAAAAGCCCTTGGATAGTAAGTATGGAAATCTTAGGAGCTAGAAACTAGACTCCTGTATGATGGTAGAAACCCTAGCTTCGGGATAAGAAGTCCTTCTTAGTATTAAAGCTTTTAAAAGGAAATACTTGCTAGCAAGTATGTCATCTTATGGAGGATTTGTAATCATAGCACTTGACTCCTATGGATAACAGGTTTTCTGCAAGTATAGACATACTCGAGGGTTATGAACAATAACGAATGAATTTAGTATGAACCCCTAGATGCTTTGGCATGATAAGTGCAAGTAGTAAATGGGAGGCATAGAACATCAGATTAGCTACTAAGCTATGAGCACTAAAATAATGAACTGAAGAGAAGTCTAACTAATTCTATTGAATAACTAATTAACAAATATTATTTCTATTGAATTATGTTGAGTGATACTATGCGATTGATAAAACATGCTTTTGTGTGTAATAAGATGTCATCCAATAAACTATATTATTTGCTCATGCATATGCATCCTCTGTGATTAGTGAAACTCATAGTAGTTTGGAAGCGGGGTAGAATGCGATGCCTCGTAACTTCTCTATGAAAGGTAGAGCTGGTCTTCGTGATTCATGATGTCTGGTTAAGTCGGTAAGGAGGAAGGTGGGTGGAATGGGACCTGTGAGGACAAAGATGGAAATCTTTAGAAGTCGCCACCTAGATTAAGGTCTAGGACCTTAGAAATGTGAAATCTCACCCCAAGGTAAGACTTCGATTGACTCATAACCCTTAGATTGGATTAATGGTCCATCAGAGATTGGGTAAGCGTCAGGTTACGGTTATGGGGAGGGGTTAGGCACCCAAACCGCCCGATCAAAATCGGTCTCCTATACCTTTCCTATGCTAGACTCTATTTGTTAAACCAAACCAAACCAAGTGGTTTGATATCATTGAACCGAATCTGTATCCATCAGATTGCCTACGTATTACGGATTTATTCCAAAAATCAGGTTCACCATCGTAGTTCAGGTGTGATTAAAGGTTATGGCTGTGATTTATGCTTGTGCATGATTAAGTTTATTGTTCAAGTTGAAATTTATGTTTGAAAGGCTGAGAAAACCCTATGGGTTAGGATCTGGATAGTCCATGTGGACTGATAGGTAGTCCTAGTGGATCTAAGAATAACTCTATTTGGGTCAAAATATGGATAACCCTATGTGGGTTGGAATGTGGATAACCCTATCTAGGTTGAAATGTGGATAAATATCCTAGTGGATCTATGGATAGTCCAAGTGGACTAAGATGTGGATCCGAATTCAGGATTCTCCCAAATAGCTTACGTATCCTAGGGTTTGCCCTAGGAATCAGAATCCACGTAATTCGGTCTGGATAACCCTATTTGGGTCAAAATGTGGGTAAGTATCCTAGTGGATCTATGGATAGTCCGAGTGGACTAAGATTTGGATAACCCTTTTTGGGTTAGAATATGGATAGATATCTTAGTGGATCTATGGATAGTCCGAGTGGACTAAGGTGTGGATAAATATCCTAGTGGATCTATGGATAGTCCGAGTGGACTAAGGTGTGGATCCGAATTTGGGATTCTCCCAAATGGCCTACGTATCCTAGGGCTTGCCCTAGGAATCAGAATCCACGTTGTTCGAAACAAAATAACCTGTTCTAGGTTAAAAAGTGAGAACCTGTTCTAGGTTTGGGATTGAGAACCTATTTCAGGTTTAGGGTTTAGAACCTACTCTAGGTTTAGGGTTTACCGAGGGGTAAAATCGTCCTAAATTACCCTTTTCATCCTGAATTCTAATTTTGGAAGGTTTGGCAAAACATTTTTCTTTCTTTATTAAGGATTTTATTATTCTCATTATGCCCTTCCCAAGAATGTGGGTGCCTAAATGCACGTCCCAACACCTTATATGTTTGCTAGGTGTACAGATATGGCAGTTCGACTAAGGTGTTGCATAAATTAAATTATTGTCAAAATAAATTATTCGTCTAAATATGGCATATAACACATTTATGGCAAGAAATACACATATAGCAAGATTGTGAAAATCTCCCTAATATGGCATGCACTGCAAATAAGGCAAGCCTATATGGCATGATCTAGTATGCTATCTAAGCATGACAATTTCTAATATGGCAATGACAATGAGCATCTAAATATGGCAATGAGCATCCATATATGGTAATGAGCATCCAAATATGGAAATGAGCATCCAAATACTCATGATGAAAAATTCAACGGTATAAATCACTATTGATGGTAATCTAACCGTTCAAATTTATTTCTATCACTCCCAGAGATAATCTAACGGTTCAGATTGCTTATCATGATAATCTAACCGTTCATATCCATTTACATCACTTTTGGTGACAATCTAAGGTTCAGATTACTCAAATTAAATAATCTAACCATTCAGATTACTCAAATCAAAGTAAAAATATGATCAACGGATCAAATCAAAACTCTAAGATCAATGATCCAATTTTATCAAATTCCAAGATCAATGGTTCAATTTTAATCATATCATTCCAAGCATATGATCGGATCAATTTTTAATTCTAAGCATTCAGGAGCAATTTTGTAACAATTTCAAACATTCATCAATTTCATAACAATTCCAAACATTCGTCAATTTCATAACAATTCCAAATATTCATGATTGAATCAAGAAAACAATTCATGGTTGGATCAATGGGATTGAAAGTTTGGACAGCTGCTGATTTTGGGTTTGGAATAGGAGATAGCACGGGTTTGGTTATGGTGGCAATAGGTGCATTAGGTGCAGGAAGGTATTGGGTTGACAAGTGTTTGGAGGTGTAGCTGGGGAGATTTGCACATGATGATTGGATGAGGGTTGAAAGGAGGTGATTGTATGGCCTACGGTGGAGGGCAATAAGGGGATCGATGGGAATAATATAGGATGGAAGTTTATGGGTGGACAAGTAATGAGTTGGTGTAGTGCATGTCGGTGGGTGCTGGTGATGACAAGTGTAGCAGGTTTTAGGTTGATAGAGTGCTGACCGAAGCATGCTTGGACAAGTGGTACCTAGGTAGCCAGGGGTAAGCATGGTTGAGTGATGGTTTCAAATTGTATGGACAGTTTTGAAGGGGCTTGGGCTTGGTGGCACTAAGTGGAGGGACTGCAGCTTATGTAAGGTGGACAGTTAAAGCATGGAGGTCGATTGGGTTTGTAGAGGAGATCCAGGTGTTACAGATGTAGAAAAATAAAAAGAGTAAGACAGAGGAGGCGCTTACCTTAGTTGCAGGAGTTTCCCTCTTTGCTTCTTCTTTCTCCATCTTTCGGTCCTCTTCCTCTGAATCGCCTCCTTCTCTCTGATTTTTTCTTTTTTTTAATCTCTCTCCCCGATCTACCTTTTCTCTCGTTTCAGCCCCTCTGTCCTGATCTCCGCCTCTTTCTCTAGTTTTCCTCCTCTCTCTCTTCTCGGTTTATCTCCACCTCCTCCTTTCTCTCTTCTCCCTCATCTTTTTGCTTTTCTTTTTTATTCTTTTTTTTCTTCCACTAATCTGTTTCTCTCTTCTTCTCAATGCCCCCTCTTCTCTCCAGCTCCTGCTTCTTCCTTTTCTCCTCTTCTCCTCGATCTCCTCCCGCTCTTTCGGTCTTTTTTTCTTTTTATTTTTCTCGGTCTCTCCTCACCACCGATCTTCTTCCTCTTACTTTATTCTTCCTCTATTTTTTTTCTTTTCCCTCATTCTTTTCGGCCTCTCTCTCTCCTTATCTTCTCGACTCTACTCTTCTCGATCCTCCCTTTTTCTATTCAGATCCCCCTTTTCTCCTCTTTTTTTTCCCTTTTTTGTATTCTTCTCTCTCCCAATCCTCTCGATCTTCTCTTCCTCTCCTCAAATCTTCTCGATCTTCTCCTCTTCTCCTCGATTCTTTCCTTTTCTATTTTTTTCTTTTTTTTATTCTTCTCTCTCTCTCCTCAATCTTCTCGATCTTCTCCCTTCTTTCCTCAAATCTTCTCGATCTTCTCCTCGCTTTTTTTTCCTTTTCTGCTTTTATTTTATATTTTTTTATTCTTCACCGCTCTCTCTCTCTTTCCTCTTTCGGTCCTTCCTCCTTTCCTATTTTTTTATATCTTCTTCTCTCTTTGGATCCCCTTTTTTTTCTATATATAAAACATATATATATATATAATTATATAATATATTAATATATATATATATATATAATATACATATAAGACATATGTATATATTATATGATATATTATAATATATTATATATTATATAATAATATATAAAAGAGATATATGTATATGTGCCACCATGAATTGGTCCGGATTGACAAGGATTGACTGGGTTGGGTTGAGCTGAGTTGACTGGATTGATTGGAATTAAGTGGGTTTTCTCTCATTATCATTTCATGGATCATTCCCACTGTCATTTCACATGAAATTTTCCGATAGCCTTTACCCCAAATTTTCTACGTTCACTTTATAGAACATTAAAAATGAGGAATAATGGCATTGGAATTATCTCATTTGGAGATAAAATGGCCAACTTATGAATTTTTGAAGTTTAAGCAGACCAATCATCGATAATTTGGTTGACCATTTTGCATGGGATCGTTCGGAGACTTCTACCGGAAATTCTTTACGTCCACTTTGTAGAGTACTAAAAATGGAACATAATGAAACTGAAATCTCCTGATTTGGATATGGGGTGACCAAAATATGAATTTTCGAAGATTAAATGACCATTTCCATGTGTAATTTTGCATGGGACCCTCCGGAGACTTCTACCTGAGATTTTCCATGTCCACTTTGTAGGACATCACAAATGAAGAATAATGGCCTTGGAATCATCTGAATCCAACGTAGAACGGAAAAGATATGAAGCTTTGAAGTTCTAACGATAATTTTGCATGAAAGCTTGCATGGGACCCTTCGGAGACTTCTACCCAGGATTTTTTACGTCCACTTTGAAGAGGACTGAAAATAAGGAATATTGGCCTTTGAATGATCTGATTCCGATATTAGATGACCGAGATATGATATCATGAAATTTAAATGATAATGCATGCATGATACGATAATTACGTAAATACCCCTATACTTTCAAACTCCGATATCTTCCTTGTTTGAAGTCAGAATTTGATGATTCCGGTCTCATTTTGAAGATAATTTCACAACCTATTCATCCAAGTAGATAATAGCCCATGACCCTACTATGGGGTTCAGTGGAGAATCACAAATCTTTGGTTAAAGGCCGAAAACCTACCATATTGGTTCACTTACGCAGAGGGTGGCAAAAATGGGGTGCTTACAGGACCCTTGCACCACTTCTTACCGGTACTATTTTGCATTGACCATATGTAACCTAGCCATGTCACGATGTCCTAAGTGGGGATCGGACGGGGGCGCGGAAGCTTGGTGAAGTTACAGTCCAGTAATTTGATTAATTAGGTGGACATGGCTAGTCAAACATAAATATCCCGATAGTTGTACCCCTAGCCATTAGGGGTTTATGTAATGGCATAGGTATAATAAAAAGGTAGTATGAGCATAGTTGTGATGCTCCCCCGACGTAGTGTGGATGGATGGGCGAGTTGACTAGTGGGATTACCATCTCCTCAAGTGCCATGAGGTGGACTTGGGATGAGTTACGGTCATGTAAGGACCAAAACGACATACACATACTTGGGGGTGATACTGTACGTCGAGTGAGGTAGTATCATCTGATGGGGGATGACCAGTACAGACTGGAGACTCTGTGTATGGGTTGTCTTGAGCTGGCACTTATAGTTATATACTTGACTGTAGTTGATAGCTGCATTTATATTGTTTGTTGCACGTTTGGTTTTCTTACTAAGCTCGGTGGTTGAGCTTGCCTTATGCGCACAAACTCTTTTAGATATTACAGGTACTTCTCGTGGCTCTTCTGGTTGTTGTCTGTTTGGTGTGGAAGAGGAGGACTCTAAACCTGAGGAGGAGCTATCTGATTCTTGATTGATTCATAGTACTAAGCATGGGTTTAGGCTATGCCCATGTTTCTTTTTTTAGTTGGGACATTCTATTTTTATTTTGAGTTTATGCTAAGAATAAACTGTGAACAATATTTATTGGTTGGAAGAATTTAGTTTGGATTATTTATTTTGGAATATTTGAACATTGAACTTTATTTATGAAATACTCTGGACTTTAAATATAATAAGTTATTTAGTAAATTTTCAGCATTGATTAAATGAATTTAATTGGTAAGTCTTCCATTAATTTACTTTCTTTTAGTTTAGATAATTTATCGTTTTAATAATAAGTTAGTAAATTTTATTCTAGTAATTATAATGTCTGGATTGACTTGTGGAGTACCGTGATGTGCAAACCTGGAAGGGGATTTCTTGTACCCGGATAGAATGGAGAGATCCCATTGGATTCCATAGTATCGATACATCAGGAACTAGGTGTGACAATGAGGAACTGGAGGCATGTGATCGGCCACTAAGAGGGCCAGCAGCCGCAGCAGCAGTAGTAGCAGTTGCAACAATAGCAGCCGCAGCTGGGGGTAGAGGGGGGATGACATCCCCACCCCTACATCCCAACTTGTATATGAGGCTGGACCTTTTCAGTCTTCCTCGGACTAGATGCTGTCACTGCTTCGAGAGATCTAGGAGGTTCAGCACGAGACAGACCAACGAGTAGTGGATCTCACTCAGAGTCTCAGAGTCACACAGGAGGTGGTGCACTAGTTCCAGGTGGAGTATTAGTAGGAATATCAACATGATGATATGGTACCTGCACCACCTTCCCCACTAGCCCAATGATAGGTTTTTCTTACATGTTTTCTTTCTTTTCCAGGGTAACTGCCCGACTTGTGGACTGTACCCATTTATTTATGTAAGAACCCTATATATATATATATATATATATATATATATATTTTTTTTTCCTATCTTAATTCATCGACACAGGATACTGCATAGTAGTTTGATTAACATAGAGCCCTTGAGCTCTAATACCAAGTTGTCACACCCCAATTCTGGTTGAACCAGAAGTGTAAATGAACCATAGACAAACTAACGGTTCAAGCCTAGATCACGAAGAACCGTTCCAACTTTCAATCCATACATATAACCAATAATCAGAATAAATAGATAACAACGGAAGTCTTTACTAATGAACTGAAAATCTAATGTGATAAATAATAAATAAATTCAATTATTCCAATGTTGATCAAAACATAAAATAATAATATCTTTACAAGTCTTATAATTCTAAACACAAAAGTAAAACCCTAAAGATAAACGCAGTAGTGGCACTCACATGATGAGTCATGCTCGTATCCACCGTTTGCACATCAACAGCTACCATCCATCCATAGGAAGGTGCATTAATATAGTTTTCTACAGTGGTACCTACAACATCAACTAAAAAGAATATGAATTCATGGGTGAGCTCATGACTTAGCTTAGTGAGAAACAAAACATGCAACAAGCAATATGTATGAAATAAAATTAAATCATTAAGTCTAGTAAAGTTTGCAATGTGTTATGGTAAGGATAAAATACAACCACACCTCCATACATGAGTGTGAGCACACCCAATGGTCAGGCTCCAACCAAAACCACTTTCATCCGACAATACTCACTACAAGATAGAGATAGAGTTAGAGCCTAACGGCAGGCTACAATACCCTACCCCTTACCGATATGTACATCCCTATTGGTGAGGGCTTGAAAACTGGGGATCCATCACTAACCAATCATAGATGTCATCACAAATGTATCCATAGCCCTACCCCAGCACCCTTTCATGTGAAATAGAGATAAAGCTAGAGCCTGACAATAAGGCTATGGCCAACACCACCAGCATCCCCCCTGATACCCAGCCTCGTACTAAATACGTTAAGGTAGATAGCGATACAATGTTGTCAGTGCAATGAATGGTTCAAGGCTCCAAGTCTCTCCACCCAATACACCAACCACACACAAATATGTGCATATTCTTAATCACATCAAAGCAGAAGTAAATATGCATGAATAGTAAATAACAGATATTGGATGACATATTATATGCACAATACACAATACTTCAACAACATACAAGGTGGATTGATTATTAACCAATTAGTTTGACATCTTGTCCCTCACTGATTGAGTGATGTTTAACACTCTCTGAGACCATGGAAATAGCCTTACTTATTTATGAGTCCTAGACAACCAATAAATTAAATTAGGTTTAATTTTGATAAAGTTGCATTCATCAGATTCATTGTCTGTATTGGCAAAAAGTCACTTTGGACATTGATCGATCATGTATCTGGTCTGGCATTAGCCAGCTAGACATCCCTCCAGTTAAATCTAAGAAACTTTTCGAAAATGACTGGTGGCTTGACCGGTGGCACTATATGTCCCATTAGTTAACTTACCGATGTAACCTTTTGTCCCTCCAGAGAACACACCAGACATTGTCTAGGTTGGTTCTCCATCTGTATTTTCTGTAGAGCCATTCTCTTGACTTGTTCTAATGTTCATCCTATACCATTCAATGGTCAAAGACATGTTGGAATTAGGTCTTTCATTATAACCCTAGTTCTAGCATACGTTATCGTTGATGGATCATTGTGAACCATCCAACAATATGATTCTTATCGTTTTGAAATCCATCAATCAATCGTTGACGACTGCGAATTCCAAGATCATATTTATTTTAATCTATTTACATTTATTAAGAACTTACCATTGGTTTCCTGGCGATGTTGATAAAAAACCGACGGTGTATTCATCCTCTCTACAGCCTTTTCTTCTCCACAACTCCTCTCTCAGTTCCCCTTCTCCAAATCTAGGGTTTTTGGTTGATCAAAGAGTAAGAAAGAGTAGGAAAATAAGGTTTATATATAGGGAGAGTGTCCTATTGTTGATTCACTCCATTTATGAGAGTAGTCCATCCAAACTAGGAAACATTACTATTCATGGACTCTAATTTATGCTTGTTCGATGGCATGGCCCATGCGACTGGACATGCTCAGCTAGTGAGACCAGACAAAGTAAAGGTTGTTAGTTTTCGTACCTGTAACATGTGGTGTCACACCCCAATTCCAACTGAACCAGAAGTATGAGTGAACCGTCACTAAACCAACGGTTCACACCAGGATCTCAATAAGACCGTGTCTACTAACACAAACCATTCCAAATAACCATAATCAGAATATAAATAGATATAGCAGAAGTCTTAATAATAATGGACTGAGTACTTCTATTGATAAATAAGTAAATTATTCAATTATTCAAAATACCAAAACGTAAATAAATAGCTTTACATCGTTTATAAAATCCAACTGAAATAAAATAATCAAATCGTCCATATCCTAGAGGTACACGTAGATTGGAAACTCGCATAAAGCATCATGCTCGTCCTCCCCTGCTTACACATCCAGGGTAGCAACTCTTCCATATACTGGACCATCCACGTAGTCCTCCACAGTGTAACCTACATCAACATCTAAAAATAGTGTGTACACAAGGGTGAGCTCACAACTTAGCTCAGTAAGAAAATCAGACAATGCAACAACAACATGCATGAGTAACATTCACATTATGGTCTGGTTTTAAGTTTGCAATGTACTATAGAAAGGATTGGCGGCCACTGAACTTCTATACAAGAGTATGTGAATCCGCCCAATGGATCAAACACCACTGTCATCCTACATGCACCCACCATGGAATAGAGATAGAGCTAAAGTGTCCAGATCACACACCACCAATACTTGCCCTGATGCCTACCCATACCAACACGTAAGCCCCTATTGGCGAAGGCTTGCAAACTGGGCTCGCAACTAACCAATCCTATATGTCATCATAGTAGGCCCTATCCCAGCACAACTCTCTACGGCATAGAGATAGGGCTCAAGTCTAGTGGCCAGGCGGGAGACCACAGTACCACTTCCTCTCCCTGATACCCTATCCGCACCAAGCATGCTAAGACAGAAGCGATACGAAAAGGTGCTAGTGTGAGGAATGATCCCAGACCCCAGGCCCTTCCTGTTGCCCACACCAATGAAAACAATCACATGCCTAACAATCACATCCTCGCATAGCGAGTATGCATGAACAATATAATAATTGAAAGTAAAGATGACATGCGAGTATGCACAAACACCATTCCACAAAATCATAATTATTAACAACGTTTTACTGTTATTATGTTATTAGAGTTTAGGTCCGATTCCCTTACCTGACGCTTGATTGCTAGCTCGCTCTGCCTCACAGAATCCAAACTCGCTATCACAAGGTCCTACACGATGTTAGGGTTGAATTAGAATTAGTTTCTTAGGGTTTACATTGGTCAAAAAACCAATTGGATCAAAATATACCCCTCACAGTGTACACTGGTGCATGTATCGGCCGTTGCACTATGGGGAAAGGTGCGATCGGTATGATCGACTGGTCCCCCACAGACCAGCTCCCATGAGGTACCAGTCGCAGTACCAGTCTCATATGGTGCAATCGGTATGGTCGACCGGTATGCCTCCGAAAGACCACTAACTTGGTGTTCGCCTTCTGTTGGTCACCCCCTATTGGTTCTAAGGTTTCTCCTATGCATTATAGGCCTGAGCAACGAGTTAAAGTTGTTTCATGTTCTATTCAAGTCCTAGTTCGATGATCCTTAGCCTAGAATGCGAATCTAGGGTTTATCGACTGTATTAGGGTTTGACGAAAATTTAAGGGTTTTAGATCAATACCTCACCTTGCATGGTATTGATCAATTCATGATTAATCATCTATAGTGCTTAACTTAGAGAGAAGTTCAAGCACTTATCGTTGGTTCGCAACTGTGGTGTTCTTCGTCCAACGATGGCTCCTCTCCCACCTTTCTTAACTCCTTCTCCTTCTTCGATCTCTTTCTCCTCTCTAGGGTTTATGAGAATCAATCAAAGAGTTTTAAGGAGGTCGAAGGGTCCTTAAATAGACTAGGATAGAGTTTAGGAAGTTTTCCTACATTAGGATAGTCCCTAGGCTTGAGATTTGGAAAGCGGGACCAGCAGGGATCCGTTTCTAGATCTAACTAATTTGCCTGCGCAGACATACCGGTCGATCGGTACCATCAACCAGTAGCATAGACCAGTATGAAAAATATCATATTTTAGGTCCATTTTTGTACCTGGTTGTCATTCGCTTGCCCCGTCTGGCCCAATGATGATTGGAAGACCTGTTATGACATGAATTAAAGGTTTAGATCGGGTTCATGGAGTGCAGGTCTTACAACTCCCCCACCCTTAAAAGAAATTTCATCCTCGAAATTTACATGTAGGTCTCACAACTCCCCCACCCTTAAATGAAATTTCAGCTCGAAATTTGCACGTACCTTGTTCGTTGAGAAGGTTAGGGTATTCCTTTCACATCGCGTTTTCTTCCTCCTAAGTGATTTCTTCTATTTCTTGGCTTTTCCAATGCACTTTGACGTAATGGATATCCTTGCTTCAGAGATGTTGTACCTTTCGACTTGTGAGCATCACAGGTAGTACTTTAAATGTCAAGTCCACTGTCAAGTCTGGTGGGTCTACTATCAAGATGTGTGATGGATCCCTAACATACTTCTTCAATAAAGAAACATGGAACACATCATGAACGCTTGCCATGGATGGTGGTAGAAACAGTTGATATGCCACATTATCACGTTTGGTCAAAATCTCATATGATCCCACATACCTGGGGCATAGCTTTCCCTTCTTACAGAACCATTTCAGACCTCGCACAGGTGATATCTTCAAGAACACCATGTCACCCATTGTAAACTCCAGATCTTGACGTCGGTTATCTACGTAGTGCTTTTGTGGAACTTAAGTTGTCTTCACTCTTTCCTTAATTTGATCAATCGCTCGACAAGTTTCTTCTACGATCATCGGTCCTATAATCCTTCTCTCTCCCACCTCATTCCATAATAGAGGTGTACGACATTTCTTCCCCTAGAGTGCCTCATATGGAGCTATTTGGATCGTAGCCTGGTAACTATTATTATACACAAACTCGATAAGTGATAGCTTCTCGTCCCAAGCTCCTTTGAAATCTAGGGCACACGCTAAGAGCATATCCTCTAAGATTTGAATAGTTCTTTCTGATTGCCCGTCTTCCTGAGGATAAAAAGTTGTGTTAAACATCAACTTGGTTCCCATGGCTTTCTGTAATCCTTCCTAGAACTTTGATGTAAAACAGGGATCTCTGTCAGATACTATACTCTTTGGGACGCCATGAAGTCTGGCTATATTGTCCACATACAACTTAGCTAGCTTGTCCATGGTATACTGAGGTCTGATAGTGATGAAGCGAGCTATCTTGGTAAGTCGATCGACTATAATCCACACAGCATCAACTGACCTTGGTGTCAAGGGTAGGCCAGTGACGAAATCCATTGTAATACAATCTCATTTCCATGCTTTCTCCAATAGTGGTTGTAACAAACTTGCGGGTCTCTATCTTTCTGCTTTCACTTGTTGGCAGTTTAGACATTAGAATATGAATCGAGCTACATCCTCTTTCATACCCCTCCACCAATATAGTCTTCTTAAATCATGGTACATCTTGGTGCTTCTTGGATGTACCGAATATGGGGTATAATGAGCTTCTATCATAATTCTATCTCTGATATTTGAGTTCTCACTCTCAAGTATACATAATCATCCACGATACCTGAGTACCATGTCTGAATCCAAGGTAAAGTCAGGGTTGCTTTTACCCTTCTCTAGATCTTTTTGCACAGTCTTAAGGTGTGGGTGCTGTAGGATTTCTACTTTTACCTCATCCATTAGATTTGGTGAGATCTTCAAGGCTGTGAACATCAATGTAAACTTATGAATCAAGCCCTGTTCTACTGTATCTTCTACAGTCTCTAATATATACTCTTCTTCATTCTCTATTGAGCCTGAGGCTGCAGCACACAGTGCAGCATTTGTCCCAGGTCCTGCCTCAGGTTTCAATCCCCATTTTAAGGCATCAGCTACGATGTTTGTCTTACCCGGATGGTAGTGGATGTCACAATCACAATCTTTTAATAGCTCCAGTCATCTCTTCTGTCTCATATTCAGGCCCTTCTGAGTAAAAAGGTAAGTCAAACTCTTGTTATCCTACTTGATATGAAACTTTTCACTATAAAGGTAGTGCCTCCAAGTTTTGATTGCGTGAATGACCGCTGCTAACTCCAGATCATGCATAGGATAGTTATTCTCATGCTCTTTCAACTGTCTTGATGCGTAGGCAATCACTTGTTCTCTTTGCATCAACACAGATCCAAGACCCAACCCTGAGGCATTCGTATATAGGGTGAACGGTAAGCCTGGTGCTGGGATGGTCAAGATAGGTGCAGAGACTAGTCTTGACTTTAGAGTCTGAAAGCACTTCTCACACTCATCTGTCTATATGAACTTTTCTCCTTTCTTGGTTAGTCTGGTAAGTGAAACGGCTATTCTTGAGTAGTTTTCCATGAAACTTCTATAGTAACCAGCCAATCCAAGGAAACTATGAATCTCTGCAACTGATTTCAGTGCATCCCATCCTACTAGAGCTGTGATCTTGCTTGGATCTACCATGATACTATTTGCAGATACCACGTGACCCAAGAAGGCCACTTCCTTCAACCAAAATTCACATTTCTTAAACTTGGTGTAAAGCTTCTCCCTTCTCAGTAGTTGTAGGGCTGATCTCAAGTGTATTGCATGAGCCTCCCTATCCTTTGAGTAGACCAAAATGTCATCAATGAATATGATGACCGAAGTGTCCAACATGTCATAAAACACTCGGTTCATCAGTTCCATGAACGATCCTGGAGCTTTAGTCAACCCAAACGACATTACCAGGAACTCATAATGCCCATACCTTGTCCTGAAAGCAGTCTTCATAATATCTCCTTTCTTGATCTTCAATTGGTGATACCCTGATCTAAGATCAATCTTTGAGAAAACCTTTGCACCCTACAAATGGTCGAATAGATCATCGATCCTAGGCACAGGGTATCGGTTCTTGATGGTTAACTTGTTAAACTCCCAATAGTCGATACATAATCTTATGCTACCATCCATTCTTCTTTACTAACAATACAGGTGCTCCCCATGGAGATATGCTTGGTCGTATGAAACCCTTATTTAGTAGTTCTTGTAACTGGGTCATCAACTCTTTTAATTCTATAAGGGCCATCCTGTACGGTGCCTTAGACACCAGTGCCGACCCTGGCATAAGATCTATCATGAACTCTGTAGTCCTGTCTGGAGGTAGTCTGGGTAGGTCTTCTGGAAATACATCTGAAAACTCTCGTATCACATCCAGATCTTCCTTCTTTGGCACCTCTATAGCGATGTCCACCACAGACACTAAGTAACCCACTCATCCCTTCTCTAAGCATCTCTTAGCTTTTAGAGCAGAGAGGATCAACTTTCGCTTCTTAGGTAATTTGGTTCCAGTGAAGCTAAACTCCTTTCCCTTATCATCTTTAAAAACAAGTTTCCTTTCGTCACATAATAAGCTAGCTCAATGATGGCCTAGCCAATCCATTCCCAAGATGACATCAAAGTCTGCCATCTCGAGTTGAACCAGATTTGCTTCTAGGTTCCGCCCATCAATACTAACTGAACACGGCCCATAGCATTCATTCAACGCCACTTCTACTCCCAACGGAGAAAGAACTATCAAACTTAGAGTTAAGAGCTTGACAGGTAACTCCAATCACTTCCTGAAAGACATAGAAACAAAGGAGTGTGCAGCCCTAGAGTGAAAGAGTACTCTGGCGGGTACACCAGCTATATCTACTGTTCCTGGAATTTAATTATATCTTAGTCTACATGCTCATACATAGTAATGCCGTAACCAAAATAACATGAGACAGATTCATACCAGTAACCACATCAGGTGATTCGGCTACCTCCCTAGTGGTGACTGCAAATACCTTCCTTTGCTGTGGCGGTTGCTTTCTTGGTAGAGTGCAAGTCTTTGCATAATGGCCCAATTACTGGCAGTTGAAACATTTGACATTAGGGTTTTGACCAACTATCTGTGGTGGTGGTAGAGCAATATATTTCTTGCTGGCACCACAGTAGACTGAGTCCATTATGGGCAGAATGGTCTTGAGTTCCCTCCACCCGAAGTCTCAGTAGCAGGCCTCTTGAGTCCCCTATTTTGAGCAAAGAAGCTGTCACTCCCCAATTCTATACCAACCAGAATGGTGTGATGAACCATCTATGATCCAACGGTTCAACCAAGATCTCGAATAGGCTGTGTCCTTTTTGCTTAAACCATACACATGCACAACCATAATCAGAGTAAATAAACAATAGCGGAAGTCTTTAATATTAATGAACTGAGTATCTAACAGTGATATCATAAATAAAGTATCCAATTACCTCAAATAACTGAAGACATAAAATAAAATAATTTAATCAATTACATATTCTGAATAATCCAACAAATATATCTAATCAAAGACGCATGAGTTGCACTCGCATGACGAATCATGTGACTCCATCATAGCTTCCATATCCATTGCCATAATATGTCCGTACACTGGAGCATTCACATAATCTTCTACAGTAGGACCTGCATCATCAACTAAAAATATTCGACGTCAAAAGGGTGAGCACACATCATGGCTCAGTGAGGAAACAAAACAATGCAGCAAACATATGCATGCATTCAATTCATATCTTTGGTATGGTTTATAAGTTTGCAATGCGCAATAGAAAGGATAGGTGGCCGTTGCACCTCTATACACGAGTGTCTGAAGCCGCCCAATGGATCAAACACCATTGCCATCCCACATGCACCCATCATGGAATAAAGATAGAGCTAAAGTGCCTGGATTAAACACCGCATAACACTTCCCCTAATGCCCTACCCATACCAACACGTAAGCCCCTATTGGCGAGGGCTTACAAACTGGACTTGCAACTATCCAATCCTAATGTCAAACAGTGTATCCAAGGCCTCACCCCAGCATCCCTCAATACGTCCATAGAGATAGAGCTAAGGCCCCCCAGCAGAGTCAGAGACTACACGGTCCGAGACCACCTCCCCTGATGCCCTACGACGTAATAGTTTTGCTAAGGTAATGGTGATACGACGATGTTAGTAGACAAGACTTGAGTAGAGATAGAGCTAGAGTCTGGTGACCAAGATGAACCACAATGTCACATCCTCCCCCTGATGCCCCACTCGCATCATGTACACTAACCACACACATACATTCACATGCCTATTCCTAGCATCATCATCAACATCATGTTATAAATAAATAGAATTAAATATACATGAGCAGTTACAACAGGAACATTGGATGACATGTGAAATGCACATTACAATCATACAAGCATAGAATCATTCATGGCATTGGATTCAATAAGTAAAACATCTTGTTATTAGCCAATTAATTTAGGTCTTGTTCTCTCACCTTTGGTTGATAGTAGATCCTCGTTCAAGCTTTGTAAATCTCTTTTAAACCACTTGGAAACGTAACAAATTTATAGATTTTAAACTTGAATTAATTCTCATGAATTTAGACTAACAGAAACTGAGGGGTCGCAGGTGTGGCAGCACCTGTGGTCTCAGTTTTTGCGACCATAGGGCGTGTGGTCGTAGGGTGTGGTTGCATATCCTACGACCACACATGCGACCATACCCTCCTTGGAAACTTCCCGAGGGCATGTGGTCAGATATATGTATCTCATATGGTCCCACATCATGTGACCACACGTGCGACGACACGTGTGATGATCGACTTTTTCAAACTTAACTCCATTCCTTCATGTTTGGATCCCTTGGCTTATCATCAGGGTCCTTCCTAGGATTATTCAATGGCTCAGAACTATTATTTTATACACAATCAATTGTCCACATAATTTGCTCCCATGGATTCTCTTGGAATTTATCCATGGATTGATGATTTGGGTTGTTGATCCCAGGTAGTCACTGAGAGGGGGGGTGAATCAGTTCTCTCAAAATCTTTTCACTATTATGATTTGCCCACCTACTGCTTCAGAAATTGCTGCCAAGAGTTATTGTTCACTATGTGCTGTCTTGAGTTGTCAACTAGACTTTTCTCTTTGTCAATTTTTCAAACACATTTCGTGTATACACCAACCACACACCCACAGGTATCCATACCAGGGGCTTGGCCTGCCAAGTGTGCACACCCAAACCTGCAGCAGACAGACTTCTATTCCACACTTATAGACAATTTCATAGGCACATCCACATGACACACAATGTAACGTGGTTCACCTAACACACACTGTGATGGCTACTCCATGGGGTAATACCCTAACCAAGGTTTCGTATTTTACCCAATACGCAACTATAATGCTACGGTTGCACCTACAACCCTGATGCTACAACATCAACCGCATTCACAGCTACAACTGTGTCCTAGGCAACAACCCCCACTCCAGTAAAGCCCCTAACTTGACAGGTTACAAAATGTTTAACAAATATTGATTACAAACCCTTCCCATATGGCATTGATACAAAAATAGAGTTTGTGTGCGTGATTATCTTCCAGTCTTGCTCACAGCTAATGTAAGACTCTCTGTGCTAGCCTCTCGACCTCTTTACTCGCTATGCAGGTCATTCTTTACAACTTTGGCTCCATTGGACTCTCACAGCTTGTCCAAGCATTCACCCTAAGCTTCAATGAAGCTTTAATGGCCTCACACAGAGAATTGGAGTTACTGTATAGCTCCTAGAAGCTTCAATGAAGAGTTTGCCCCAAAATCGCCATTTTTCTTCTTCGAGCTCAAACACTTTCTAAAAGCTTGGTCTTCGAAAATGTTTCGGTTTGATATATTATAGGCTCCAATCCAAGATCGGACGACTGAGATATGCCCGAAACAAGTTCAGCCAACCAGAACATTCCAAAAGGAATCTTCTGGGCTGATTCCATGCGCCGCGAAGCACCATAGCACGCCCGCCTCTGAGCCACCGTACACCACTATCGAGCCCTGATTTGCAGAGACGGTATCTTCCTTTATAGACCATTGGATCTCATTTAAAAGGCAGGATCAGACCTGGCCGTCAGATCGGTCAGATCCCGTCAGTGAAACTCGGAGCAATTGATATCTCTTGGATTAGAATCTTTAGTGCCGGCGCATCTCATGCGTGCTATACAGGATCATGGATTTGGTTACATGCTATGCGGATCACCACATTACACTGCCTTCGGCCAATTAGAGGACACGCGCAAGCATCTTGACGCGTTCAGCGGGATACACAGTATCTCGCATCTTTGTGGATCGCCGATCTGGAATCAAGCTTGCGTGGTTTGATTTGAGCCGTTGAGGTGGAATCTTCCACTTTTTCTTTGACCAACAATACCCCTCTACAAAGTGTGGTAATGCCCTGTATATCAAAAAATTTCTAGTAGGGTCCGAAGGTGATTCTTCTTTGCGGCATTACGTCGAACACCTGATGCGCATGCACGGGTGCTGCTGCTGACCTATGCGGCATAGCCGTGTGCGTGGCATGCTGCTATGAGCATGGCCTTGCTGCTGTCCGCACGGCATGCTGTTATGCACATGGCCATGCGAGGCAGGTTGCTGACTTGCGGCATGGCACCTGCTGTGCTGTGCTACTGGCTTGCCTACTGGGCTATGTTGCTGGGCTTGGCATGGCAGTGCTGTGGTGCTGTGCGCGTAGCTACCTGCTGGGCATGGCATGCTGGCCTTGGTGCTGCTGGGCTTGGCATGCTTGCAGCTGGCCTGGTGCCGCGGCCATGGACCATGCTGGCCAGGGCTGGCTACCATGCTGGCCTGGCCACCCTAGGTAGGACCCACCTGGTCCCCACCCATTCTCTCTCCTCTTTCTCTCTCTTCTATCTCTCTCCTCATCTTCTTTCTTCAATCTCTTTCTTCATGCTGGACTTGATCACTCTTTCTTCATGTTGGACTTGATCATCAGCTACTATCAGTGCACCAAACCAGTCACCCTATCTGGTAGTGGGTCCTACAGACACTCTCTCTCCTCCATATCACTTTTTCTGCTAAGATTACCAACAATGACAACTTACACTATACTGATTGGGTAAGGGTTCAACAATCTCCCCTTTTGGAATTGTTGGCAACTTACGCAGGATGTCTCTCTCAATATAACACAGCCTTTTGCCTTTTTCTCCCCCTTTGACAACAAGTCCCAAAGGGCATATAAAAGGGAATGCTCCCCCTTCATAGGTACTCCCCCTTCATATGAACTCCCCTTACATAGCCTCACCTGTAGGAGTGCCCACCGCATCTTTCCAATCCTACAGATGAAAAGATGATGCTATGTAGGCATCAACTCCCCCTGCACATGAACCATCTACAGTGTGCTAAGAGTCACCACTCCTAGCTGATCTCTGAGTTTTTCAAAAGAGTCCTTTGGAAGTGCCTTGGTGAAGATGTCTGCCACCTGGTCTGCTGTAGGAACAAAGTCCAATCTCACTTCCCCATCAATCACTTTCTCCTTCAAATAATGATATCTAATACCAATGTGCTTGGTTCTTGAATGTTGCACAGGATTCTTAGAGATATTTATTGCACTCATATTGTCACATTTAATGACCACTGGCTCTTCATAGATAATACTAAAATCTGACATCTTTCTTTTCATCCATATTACCTGAGTGCATGTAGCTACTGCTGCTATGTACTCTGCCTCTGCTCTATATAAGGAGACAGACTCCTGTTTCTTGCTATGCCATGCTACTAAACTCTTCCTGAAAAAGAATGCACCACCACTAGTTCTTTTTCTGTCATCAATGCTACCAGCCTAGTCTGCATCAGAAAATGCTATCAATGTGAACCTTCCAATCTTGGGATACTATAGTCCATAATCTGTTGTGCCTTTCAAGTATCTGAATATCCTCTTCACTGCCATTAAGTGAGACTCCTTTGGACAAGCTTGAAATCTGGCCACCAGGCACACTGCTTGCAGAACATCAGGCCTTGAAGTTGTCAAGTACAATAAACTACCAATCATTGACCTATACAGTGTCTGATCAACTGTTGGTGAATTATCTTCTAAGCTTAACTTGATATTCACTGTCATTGGTGTCCCCACTGGTTTACAGTCCTCCATCACAAATTTCTTCAACATCTCTTTGATATACTTCATTTGAGAGATGAAAATGCCATTTTCTTTCTGATGAATTTGCAGCCCCAGAAAATAGGATATCTCTCCAAGCATAGATATCTCAAACTCTGTCCTCATCTTCTCAGCAAACTGCTTGCAGAGCTTCTCACATTGTCCCCCAATGATGATGTCATCCTCGTAGACCACAACTACTAGTTGACTGCTGTCTTCTGTCATGACATATAGGTTGCTGTCCACAACTCCTCTTCGTAGACCCAACTTATGTAGATAGGTGTCAAGTCGTTCATACAAAGCTCTTGGAGCTTTCTTTAACCCATATAGAGCCTTCTCCAGCTTGTAGACCATATCATTGTCATTACTGAGTTGGAACCCTTCAGGTTGCTCTATGTACACTTCCTTTTCCAGATTGCCATTCAGAAATGCTGATTTTACATCCATCTGATACACCTTGAATCCTCTATGCACAGCTAATGCTAGGAACAATCTGATAGACTCCAGCCTTGCCACAGGTGCAAAAGTCTCATCAAAATCAATTCCTTCAACTTGAGCATAACCTTTGCAAACAAGTCTGGCCTTGTTTCTCATAACTTGGCCTTCTTCATTTAATTTGTTATTGAAAACCCACTTTATGCCAATCACATTTTTGTCTGCTGGTCTAGGAACTAGCTCCCAAGTGTTGTTTTTCTCAATTTGGTCAAGCTCATCATTCATAGCTTTCAACCAAAATTCATCATTGCTAGCCTCATGTACAGTCTTAGGCTCTAACTCAGACAATAATGAATAAGTAGGAGCTTTCATCCTTCTAGTTTGTATTCCTGCATTTGGATCTCCTATCACTTGATGATTAAGATGAATTTTTAATCATCTGTTATCTTTCGGTCTGCCATCTTTCTGCATTTCAGTATGAGTCTCTTGCACTTCAGATTCTTCTTCGTCCTGCTGCCCTTTGTTGACTGATAGAGTGTCATCTTCATCAAGTTCTTTAATAATGGAACTTCTTGGTTCAGCCCCTTTTTGGTTCCCTATATTCTCATCAATTTTCACATCTGAACTCTCAACAATATTTCCTAGTCTCTTGTTGTAGCACCTGTATGCCTTACTTTTGAAAGAATAGCCAAGAAATATGCCTTCATCAGCTCTGTCCTCAAATTTGCCCAGATTGTCTTCTTTTCTCTTGATGTAGCATTTAGAACCAAAAACCCTGAAATACTTCACTATAGCTTTCCTTCCAAACCACAATTCATAAGGTGTTTTGTTCTCATGAGGCCTTAGTAGACATCTGTTGGTGATGTGCACTACAGTATAGATGCCTTCTCTCCAGAAATGCTTTGCTGTGTTATTTTCTGCCATCATAGTTCTAGCTATTTCTTGCACTATTCTGTTCTTTCTTTCAACCACTCCATTTTGCTGAGGTATTCTAGCAGCTGAATGTTGAATTTTAATTCCACTTTTACTGCAAAAGTTTGAGAATTCATTCCATGTAAATTCTTTGCCTTAATCAGACCTTAAACACTTAATTGTGTTTCCTGTCTCATTTTCCACTCTCTTCTTGAATGCTTTGAACTTGTCAAGAGCTTCAGTTTTGTCCTTCAGAAACATCACCCAGGTCATTCTAGAATACTCATCTATGAACAGAATGAATTATCTCTCACCTCCTTTGGCCTATGTTCTCATAGGCCACACAAGTCTGTGTATATCAAGTCAAGAGATTTACTTGAATGGTACTCCTTTGATTTGTAAGTGGCTCTTGCTTGCTTACCCTTCTGACATGGACCACACACATGGTTCTCTGGAATCTTCATCTTGGGAAGATCTCTCACTGCTTGTTCCTTTCTAATTTTAGTCAACTTTTTAAAGTGAATGTGTCCCATTCTTATATGCCATAGCCAGTTTTCATCTTCTTGAGTTATCATGCACTTGTTGATGGCATTTGTCAACACATAAAGATTTTCCAACTGTTCTTGCACCAGCGGCCACTGCCTTTCCTGTTCCAACCCTGTGGACAACAAAACCTTCATTGTTGAAAGTGATCTCATGTCCTTGATCACATATCTGACTTACACTGAGTAGATTATGTTTCAACCCATTTACATACAAGACATTGTGAGACTTTATCCGCCCATTGTTGATGTTCACTGAACCTCTTCCTTCAACTCTGGCACCTTTATTGTTTCTGAATTTCACTGTTCCTCCTTCTGCAGCATTGAGACTTGTGATTTTTTCTCTGTTGCCAGTCATGTGTGTAGAGCATCCACTATCAAGAATCTAATGGAGATTGCGTACTTTTGTTTGCTTTAAGTGCTGCTTGCACCATCAAAGACTTGTTTCTTTTCTTCTGTGGTTTTTCTACCCATATAGCCTTGTCTTTTACTGAAATAGGCTCTCTTGTGTTTCTTTCCTTTTCATTTCTTTATTATCTCTGAATTGGTTTTCTTGGAGGATCTTTTCTTCCCTTCTTCTCAGCTTGCCTTTGATATGAAAACATTGTTTTGCAATTTCTGGCAATATGCCCAAGTCTCTCACATCTATAGCACATTACTCTCTCATCAGCAAGAGGAGCAAATATGTTTCTGTCAATAAACACTGGAGGTCTCTCTTGTCTTCTACACTCTACCACTCTATGCCCATAGGCATTGCAGCCATAGAAATATCCTCTGAACCTGTTTCTCTGAACATGTCTGTTTCTTTGAAACTGATTATTCCTCTAAAACTGACATTGTTTTCTCTGTCTGCTTTGCCTGACTGTCTTGAAGCCCTCTTCATCATTCTTGCTTTTTGTAGCTCTCACTGCCAATGATTCCTTCTGCTTTTCTTTCACAAACACAATGGGATTATCTATAGACCCTTTTCCCTTTGTCTTCTCAGATAGCTGCTCAGAATATCCAAGTCCAAATTTAATGTGAGAAGATCTCTGATAACTCAGAATTTCATCAAGGATGTTGTCTTCCTCCTTGTCTTCATCTCCAGAGCTGTTGGTTTCTTCAACTTCCTGTAGCCTGACATTCTGATCTCTTGACGCCAGAATTGTTACATGGGGAATTTTTGCAGTAGCTTCAGCATAACTTTTCTTCTTTGTAGACTTGGCTAATTCTGCCTCAAGTCTTACAATAAATTCCCCAAGCTTCTTACACCCTGAAGTTTTTAGTGTAATATCATTGTTAAGCTCATCAGCAATAGTTTTTGCTTTCCTGAGTGTTTCCATAATCTCAGCATTTATGTCATTGGCTTGGTTGAGTTGATCATTTAAACTTTTGACTTTCTTTCTTTCTGACTTGAGCTCTGTGAGTGTAGAAAGTAGCTATGCTTCAAGATCTGGATTATCATCATCTTTAATTCTTTTCATGAAATTATCACCTCTCTTCTTTGTTGTTTCACTCCCTGTAAGATTTTCTTCAAGTCTTGCCATAAAAAGAATATCATCATCATTTTCTTCCTCAGACTCATCAGAGAAGTTATCATGCTTTGATAGATAACTTCTTTTTCTTGGAATGAATTTCTTCTTTCCTTTCTTCTCTTGACTTCCTTTAGACTCTTCTTCATCTGAATCATACACTCTGCCCTTTTTCTAGCACTTAGAAGCAAAGTGTCCTAAGCCACCACAGTTGAAGCATCTCATTGAAGACTTGTTTTTGAACTTCTCAGATCTCTTCTTGAGTCTATTAGCCAGATAGGCTATAAGTTCATCATCCGAATCATCTGTGTCATCCTCTGCATCAACTTTTGAGTTTTCCACTGGCTCTTTCATTTTTTATTTTTTAAAGGCCTCAAAAGTGGCTTCCTTCTCAGCTAGCACTGGCTTAATCATTCTCATCCCATAGGTAATTAAGATAAAATGTAGTTCATCAATGGTCAATGTATCCAAAGTAGCAATTTCTTCAAGGGCTGACACCTTGGCATTGTATAGTTTTGGAAGTGTCCTCAACACCTTCTTGACCACATGAATCTCCTTCAGTTCTTCACCCAATGCTCTGATTGCATTGGTGACCTTGTTTACTCTGTTCAGGTAAAACTCAATTGTCTCACCTTCACTCATTCTCAAACTTTCAAATTGAGATCTCAATATTTGAAATTTAGCCTCCTTAATTTTATTGTCACCATCATGTACGCTCTGCAACTTGTCCCATATCTCCTTTGATGTTGGACAGCTGATGACTCTAGTAAGCTCATTGCTTGCTAATGCAGCTAGAAGAGCTGTGATTGTCTTAGCTTCATTTTCTCTCTTCTTTATTTCAACTGCATCACTGATGTCTTCAGTTGTGTGCTTGTACCCATTCTTTACAGCTAGCCATACCCCATATCCTTGTGCAATCAGATATGCCTCCATCCTGACTTTCCATACACTGTAGTTGGAGCCATCAAACATGGGAATCCTACTGTGCCCATGATGTGTTTCATTTGTAGCCATATCTCTGTCTCAATGCACTATCTGTACCCGAAGCTGTCAGACTTCTTCCCTTGGGAACCTTGCTCTGATACAAATTATTGATCCCAGGTAGTCACTGAGAGGGGGGGTGAATCAGTTCTCTCAAAATCCTTTTACTATTATGATTTGCCCACCTACTGCTTTAGAAATTGCTGCCAAGAGCAATTGTTCACTATGTGCTGTCTTGAGCTGTCAACTAGACTTTTCTCTCTGTCAATATATCAAACACATTTTGTGCACACACCAACCACAGATCCACAGGTATCCATACCAGGGGCTTGGCCTGCCAAGTGTGTACACCCACACCTGCAGCACACAGACTTCTATTCCACACTTATAGACAATTTCATAGGTACATCCACATGACACACAGTGTAACGTGGTTCACCTATCACACATTGTGATGGCTACTCCACGGGGTAATACCCTAACCAGGGTTTCGTATTATACCCAATACGTAACTATAATGCTATGGTTGCAACTACAACCCCGATGCTACAACATCAACCGCATTCACAGCTACAACTGTGTCCTAGGCAACAACCCCCACTCCAGTCAAGCCCCCAACTTGACAGGTTACAAAATGTTTAACAAATATTGATTACAAACCCTTCCCATATGGCATTGAAACAAAAATAGAGTTTGTGTGCGTGATTACCTTCCGATCTTGCTCACAGCTGATGTAAGATTCTTTGTGCTAGCTTTTCGACCTCTTTACTGGCTATGCAGGTCATTCCTCACAACTTTGGCTCCATTGGACTCTCACAGTTTGTCCAAGCAATCACCATAACCTTCAATGAAGCTTTAATGGCCTCACACAGAGAATAGGAGTTACTGTATAGCTCTTAGAAGCTTCAATGAAGAATTTGCCCCAAAATCTCCATTTTTCTTCTTCTTCTTGAGCTCAGACATTGTCTAAAAGCTTGGTCTTCAAAAATGCTTCTGTTTGATATATTACAGGCTCCAATCCGAGATCGGACGACTGAGATATGCCCCAAACAAGTTCAGCCAACCAGAACATTCCAAAAGAATCTTCTGGGCTGATTCCATGCACCGCGAAGCACCATAGCGCACCCGCCTCTGACCCACCATACACCGCTGTCTAGCCCTGATTGGCGGAGATAGTATCTTCCTTTATAGACCATTGGATCTCATTTAAAAGGTGGGATCAGACCCTGGCCATCAGATTGGTCAGATCCCGTCAGTGAAACTCGGCGTAATTGATATCTCTTGGATTAGAATGTTTAGCGCCGGCGCATCTCATGCGCGCTATACCGGATCATGGATTTTATTCCATGCTACGCGGATCACCGCATTAGGGTGCCTTCGGCCAGTTAGAGGACTCACACAAGCATCTTGACGCGATCAGCGGGATGCACAGTATCCCACCTCTTTGTGGATCGCCGATCAAGAATCAAGCTTGCGTGGCTTGATTTGAGCCGTTGAGGTGGAATCTTCCACTTTTTCTTTGACCAAAATACCCCTCCACAAAGTGTGGTAATGCCCTGTATATCCAAAAATTTCCAGTAGGGTCCAAAGGTGATTCTTCTTTGCGGCATTACGTCGAACACCTGATGCGCATGCACGGGTGCTGCTACTGACCTATGCGGCATAGTCGTGCGCACGACATGCTGTTTTGCGCATGGCCATGCGAGGCAGGTTGCTGACTTGCGGCATGGCACCTGCTGTGCTGTGCTGCTGGCTTGCCTGCTGGGCTATGTTGTTGGGCTTGGCATGGCAGTGCTGTGCTGCTGTGCGCACAGCTGCCTACTAGGCATGGCATGCTGGCCTTGGTGCTGCTAGGCTTGGTATGCTTGCAGCTAGCTTGGTGCCACGGCCATGGACCATGCTGGCCAGGGTTGGCTGCCATGCTGGACTGGCCACTCCAGGAGGGAACCACCTGGTCCCCACCCATTCTCTCTCCCCTTTCTCTCTCTTCTTTCTTTCTCCGCATCTTCTTTCTTCACTCTCTTTCTTCATGCTGGACTTGATCACTCTTTCTTCATGCTGGACTTGATCATCAGCTGCTGTCAGTGCACCAAACCAGTCACCCTATCTGGCAGTGGGTCCTACAGACACTCTCTATCCTCTATATCACTTTCTCTGCTAAGATTGCCAACAATGATAACTTACACTGTACTAATTGGGCAAGGGTTCAACATGGGTTTTACCTAAATCCTATCTCTTTTATGAACTATTCTAGGCTCTCAATTTAACATGGGGAATGTTTTCATACCTTAAGCTTGTTGAAGATTCAGAGTTTTCTCTGAATTTTCTTCCTCCTTAGTCTTCCACTTAAATTCTCCTTCTCTTCCTTCTCTTATCTTTCTCTCACTTTCAATTTGAGTTCAAAAAGGGTGAAAGAGGCTAAGGGTCATCCTATTTATAGGGGAAAATCCTCCATAATAAGCCCTACTTAGTTTAGGAAAGATCCCCTTCGAATTAGGTTCCTAAACTCATTTTTGTCTAGAATCCGTGTGGTCGGAGGTGGGGTCACAGAATCCGTCCACCACACCCTCTGAAACATGCGACCACACGACCTAAATTCTTGTGGTTGCATTATTTTGAGGTGTGGTTGATCACACCTATTTAGGTATCCAACCAAACGCTCATAATTGACTGTTTTTGGGTTAATTCACATACCTGGTCTTGTGGTTTCTTCATGCACTTGGTCCACTTGGCCCGACCATGATAGGAAGACCTGATACAAGGTGGTAAGACCGGTTAGTTCAATACGGGTCTTACAACTCCCCCCTCTTATTAGAAATTTTGTTCTTGAAATTTGCACATACCTTCTGAGTAAAAAATGTGAGGATATTGCTTTCGCATAGCATTCTCTTCTTCCCATATGCTCTCTTCTATATCTTGGCTCCTCCAAGTAACCTTAACATAATAAATGTCACGGTGTCGTAGACGATAAACCTTTCGGGTGGTGATTTCAATTGGTGCTACTTCGAATGTTAAATCATCAGTTAGACCCAGTGGATCCGCTGTTATAATGTGTGTTGGATCTCTGACATACTTCTTCAATAACGAGATATGAGATACATCATGCACACTTGACATAGATGGAGGTACTGCTAACTGATACGCCACTTTTCCACATTTAGTGAGAATCTCATATGGCCCGACATATCTTGGACTTAGCTTCCCTTTCTGTCCGAATCGTTTTAAGACTCACATAGGTGATTCTTTCAAGAATACCTTATCACCTATGACAAATTCAAGGTCTTGACGTCGAGTATCTGCATACTGTTTCTGACGATTCTGAGCTGTTCTAACTCTTTCCTTGATAATGTCGACTACTCGACAAGTCTCTTCAACAAACTCTGGTCCAAAAATACTTCATTCTCCAACTTCATTCTGAAACAAAGGAGTTCGACACTTCTTACAATACAGTGCTTCATAGGGTGACATCTGTATAGTAGCTTGATAGCTGTTGTTATAGGCAAACTCGATCAATGGTAGTTTCTCATCCCATGATCCCTTGAAATCAATAACACAGGCTCGAAGCATGTCTTCTAAAATTTGAATGGTACGCTCTGACTATTTGTCTGTCTGAGGATGGAATGCAGTACTAAACTTCAACGTTGTACCCATAGCCTTCTATAATCCTTCCCAAAACTTTAAAGTAAAGCGTGGGTCTCTATCGTACACAATGCTTTCAGGTACACCATGTAATCTGACAATATTATTCACATATAGCTTAGCTAACCTCTCTAGGTTATACTGAGGTCCTATAGTTATGAAGCGAGCTGTCTTAGTTAGACGATCTACAATCACCCAGACTACGTCAACTACTCAGGGAGTCAATGGTAACCCGGTGACGAAGTCCATAGTGATGCAGTCCCATTTCCATACTGGTTCTGGCAGTAGCTGCAATAATCCTGCAGGTCTTCGCCGTTCAACCTTTACCCACTGACAATTTAGGTTGAGATACAAATTTAGCCACATCCACTTTCATTCCTCTCCATCAATATAATTTTTTCAGATCATGACACATCTTCGTACTTCCAAGATGTACCGAATAAGCGGTGGTGTGAGCTTCCTTCATTAGTCTATGTCTAATATCCAAGTCTTCATTTTCAGGAACACATACTCTTCCTTTATATTTTAGTACCTTTTCAACGTCCAAGGTGAACTCAGGAATAGTCCTACCTTTTTCGATATCTTCTTGCACCGTTCTCAGATAAGGGTCTGATTTAATAGCAGCCTTCACTTCATCTAATATATCAAGTATAATCTTCAATGTTGTTAACATATTTGAAAACCGATGAATAAATCATTGGTTGGTTGATCCACCTGGTGCATCTATCACGAACTGCTCATTACCATGTTTGAATACTTTTCCTGTAACACACATTGCCGCAGTCGTGTTAACCTCTTCTTGGGATTTTATCATTGCTTTTCTGCTTAGCGCATCAGCAACTACATTAGCCTTCCCTGGATGATACTGGATATCGCAATCATATTCCTTTAATAGTTCCAGCCATCTTCTTTGTCTCATGTTCAACTCCTTCTGATTAAAAAGGTAAGTGAGACTTATGATCTGATTTAATCTGAAATTTCTCTCCATACAAATAATGTCTCTATATCTTGACAGCATGTACTACCGCTGTTAATTCCAAGTCATGAGTGGGATAGTTCTTTTCATGTGTCTTCAGTTGTCTTGAGGCATAAGCAACTACTTGTTCTTCTTGCATAAGCACACATCCTAAACCCAACCTAGACGCATCAGTGTACAAGGTAAATGGTTGTCATGGAATAAGAATAGTCAAGATGGGAGCAGATATCAATCTAGCATTCAATGTTTGAAAACCTTCTTCACATTTATCAATCCAAATAAAATTTTCTCCTTTCTTAGTCAAACTGGTGAGAGGTACGGTGATTCTAGAGTAATCTTCTACGAATCGTCGATAATACCCCGCTATACCTAGGAAGCTTCTGATTTCTACAACACTCTTAGGTGCTTTTCATTTTAGAATGGCTTTAATCTTGCTAGAATCCACTTTAATTCCTTCAGCGGATACAACATGGCCTAAGAAAACGATATCATTTAGCCAAAACTCACACTTTGTAAATTTGGTGTAAAGCTTCTCTTCTCTTAGTCGATGCAGAGCAGCTCTTAGATTCATGACATGAGATTCCTTATCCTTGGAGTAGACCAATATATCGTCAATAAACGCAATGACTAATGTATCCAACATATCATAGAATACCCGATTCATGAGTTCCATAAAAATTACGGGTGCGTTAGTTAATCCAAAAGACATGACTAAAAATTCATAATGTCCATATCTTGTTTTGAATGCTGTATTTGGAATATCACATTCCTTAATCTTCAGCTGATGGTATCCTGACTGAAGATCAATCTTGGAGAACACCTTGGCACATTGTAACTGATCGAACAAGTCATCGATCCGAGGCAGCAGGTACTGATTCTTGATTGTAAGCTTATTTAATTCTCAATAGTCTATATACAGTCGAACACTACCGTCCTTCTTCTTCACAAACAATACTGGCGCTCCCCATGGTGATATGCTGGGTCTGATATAACCCTTGTCCAGTAATTCCTATAACTGTACCTTTGGTTCCTTCAGTTCAGTTGGAGCCATTTGATAAGGTGCTTTAGATACTGGTGCGGCTCCGGGTATAAGATCTATAACGCACTCTGTCGCTCAGTCGGGTGGTAGTCCTGGTAGTTCCTCAGAAAATACATCTGGAAAGTCACACACAACATCAATATCCTCCATTCATGGTGCTTCCTTGGTGAGGTCGACCACGGATACTAGATACCCAACTCCTCCTTTCTCGAGGCATTTTTTAGCCTTTAATGCAGAGAGGATGAGTTTTAGTCTACGAGGAAGTTTGGTTCTCGCAAAACTAAACTCTGCTCCTTCCTTGTCTTTAAATGTCAGTTTCTTTTCTACACATAATAGGTTTGCAGAATGTCGAGCTAACCAATCCATTCCCAAGATAACGTCAAAGTCTGCCATCTCAAGTTGAATTAAGGATGCATCCAAAATCTTTTTGCCGATAAGAACTGGACATGGTCCATAACCTTTTTCTAGTTCCACTTCTAATCCCATAGGTGATCGTACAAGTAATTTGTAGTCTAAAGATCTGAGGGGTAGATTTAGCTTCTTTCCAAATGATACAGATATAAAAGAATGAGTATGTAAGACCCGTATCGAACTAACCGATCTTACCACCTTGTATCAGGTCTTCCTATCATGGTCGAGCCAAGTGAACCAACTGCGTGAAGAAACCACAAGACCAGGTATGAAATCAACCCAAAAACAGTCAATTATGAGCGTGTGGTCACATACATAAACAGGTGTGACCAACCACACCTCAAAATAGTGCAACCACATGAATTTTGGTCTTGTGGTTGCACATTTCAGAAGGTGTGGTCGACGGATTCTGCGACCCCACCACCAACCACACGAACCCAGTCAGAAATTGAAAATTAGGAAACCTTCCTAATCCGAAGGGGGTTCTTTCCTAAACTCATTAGGGCATATTATGGAGGGTTTTTCTCTATAAATAAGATGTCCCTTAGCCTCTTTCACTCTTTTAGAACTCAAACTGAAAGTGAGAGAAAGAAAACATAAGGAAGAGAAGGAAAATTGAAGAGGATGACTAAGGAGGAGGAAAATTCAGAGAAAACTCTGAATCTTTAGCAAACTTAAGGTATGAAAATATTCCCCATGTTAAATTAAATGCCTAGAATAGTTCATGAAGAAGATAGGATTTAGGAGAAACCCAAATCATCAATCCATGGATAAATTCCAAGAGAATCCATGGAGGAAATTATGTTGACAATGGATTGTGTATAAAATAATAGTTCTGAGCCATAGAACAATCATAGGAAGGACCATGATGATAAGCCAAGGGATCCAAACATAAAGGAATGGAGTTGAGAGTGAAAGGTCGACCATCACACGTGTGGTCGCACGTGTGGTCGCATGATATGCTACCACACGAGACACACATATCCGACCATACACCCTCGAGAAGACCAAGAAGGGTGTGGTCGCATGTGTGGTTGTAGGATATGCGACCACACCTTGCGACCATAGGCCCTCAGAATGTTTCCAGGGAGGGTGTGGTCGCATGTGTGGTCGTAGGATATGCAACTACACCCGCGACCACACACCCTGTGGTCGTAGAAACGGAGACCACAGGTGCTGCCACACCTGTGACCCCTCAGTTTCTATTGGTATAAATTGTTAGGAATTAATTCTAATTTAAAATATATAAATTTGTTAGGTTTTCAAGTGGTTTAAAAGTGAATTACAAAACTTGAACGAGGATCTACTATCAACCAAAGGTGAGGGAACAAGACCTAAATTAATTGGCAAATAAAAAAATATTTTTATTTATTCAGTCTAATGCCATGAATGATTCTATGTTTGTATGCGTGTATTGTGCATTTCCCATGTCATCCAATATTCCTGTTATTACTGTTCATGCATATTTAATTCCATTTATTTATAACATGATGTTGATGATTATGCTAGGAATAGGCATGTGAATGTTTATGTGTGGTTAGTGTACTTGATGTGATTGGGGCATCAGGGGGAGGAGATGACACTGTGGTTCATCCTGGTCACCAGACTCTAGCTCTATCTTTACTCAAGTCTTGTCCACTGACATCGTCGTATCGCCATTACCTTAGCAGAACTATTATGTTGTAGGGCATCAGGGAAGGTGGTCTCGGACCATGTAGTCTCTGACTCTGTCGGGGGGCCTTAGCTCTATCTTTATGGATGTATTGAGGGATGCTGGGGTGACGCCTAGGATACACTGTTTGACATTAGGACTGGTTAGTTGCGAGCCCAGTTCGCAAGCTCTCGTCAATAGGGGCTTACGTTTTGGTATGGGTAGGGCATCGGGGGAAGTGTCATGCGGTGTTTGATCCAGGCACTTTAGCTCTATCTCTATTCCATGATGGTGCATGTGGGACGGCAGTGGTGTTTGATCCATTGGGCAGCTTCACACACTCGTGTGTAGAGGTGCCGCGGCAACCAATCCTTTCTATTGTACATTGTAAACTTATGAACCAGACCGAAGATATGAATTGAATGAATGGATATGTTTGTTGCATTGTTTTGTTTGCTCACTGAGCCATGATGTGCGCTCACCCTTTCGACGTTGAAAATTTTTAGTTGATGATGCAGGTCCTATAGTAGAAGGTTATATGAAAGCTCCAATGTACGGGCATGTTGCGACGATGGATGCAGAAGCTATGATGGAGACGCATGATTCGTCGTGCGAGTGCAACTCATGCGTCTTTGATTAGATTATTTGTTGGATTATTTAGAAGATGTAATTGATTAACTTATTTTATTTTATGTCTTTGTCTTTTGGAGATAATTGAATACTTTATTTATGATATCACTGTTAGATACTCAGTTCATTAATATTAAAGACTTCCCCTATTGTTTATTTATTCTGATTATGGTTGTGGATATATATGGTTTAAGCAAAGGGACACGACTTATTCGAGATCCTGGTTGAGCCATTGGATCATAAACGATTCATCACACCATTCTAGTTAGTTCAGAATTGGGGTGTGACAACTTGGTACCAGAGCTCTCGGGCTCTGTCTATTAAACTTGTATACTTCCACAAAAGTTTGTGAACTGAGTTAGGATAAAAATTTAAAATCTTTAATAAGAACACATTATAAGCACTTGTGTTGTACGAGACAAAAATTAAGAAAGAGAATAATGCACTACTAAGATGAGAAAAAAGTTTCATATATACATCAAATAAAAACAATATATATGTCACACCCCAGTTCTGACTGAACCAGAAGTGTGAGTGAACCGGCTCTAAACCACGGTTTACACCAGGATCTCAATAGACCGTGTCAACCAATCATTCCCAAGTAGTCTAACATAATAAAAAATTAATACATAGTAGCGGAATATAAATAAATGAACTGAGATCTATGTGATAATTTAAAATAATTATTCAACTTATTCCACCATTCACCAATTTAAATAATAAAAGTATTACAATGTATTGTTCAGAAATAAAATCCCCTCTAAAGGAAAACACAGAACGAGCACTCGCATGACGCATCATGCTCGTCCTCCACTGTCTGGGAGTCCAGGGCAGCAACTGTATCGTACGCTGGGGCATTCATGAAGTCATCAACTGTGTACCCTACATCAAAATCTGAAAAGAAATATATATATACTTGGGTGAGCTCACAACCTAGCTCAGTAAAGTACAAGACCAATGCAACACACAATATGCATGTGATAACATTACAATTTGGGTCAGGTATAACTTGCAAATATGCTATGGTAAGGTTTGGTGGCCACCGCACCTCCATGCATGAGAGTATGAGCACACCCAATAGTCAGGCACCTACCACATTACTACTGTTGCCCCACATCACTCACTCCGGTATGGAGATAGGACTCGAGTCTGGCAGGCAGGAAGAACCACAATCCCACGTCCTCCCCCTGATACCCCACACCGTACCAATACCTAAACCCCTACTGGCAAGGGCTTGCAAGTGGGTTCCGTTTCTAACCAGTCCTAAATGTCAATACAGTATCAATGGCCTTACGCCAGCACGGCTCCCTACGACATAGAGATAGGGCTCGAGTCTGGCGGGCAGGAAGAACCACAATCCCACGTCCTGCCCCTGATATCCTATTCGCACCAAGTCTGCTAAAGTAAAAGGCTATATGACCCTACCTCAGCACAACTCCCTACGACATAGAGATAGGGCTCGAGTCTGGCGGGCAGGAAGAACCACAATCCCACGTCCTCCCCCTGATACCCTATTCGCACTGAGCTTGCTAAGGTAGAAGGCGATACGAGAAAAGTGTTAGCTGTGGATATATCCAGGGCACACACCCCTTCACATTCCACACACTAACTAAAACATACACATGCCTACATCCAACAATCCTAGCATATGAAATGCTTGAGTAGATAATAATAAAAGAGACAACTACATGAGATGGGAGATGCACAAACATCAAGCAATCAGATAAACATAAAATTATTCACAAGGTTTACTGTTCTTTAATTAATTAGTGTTTGGGGTCTTGTCCCTTACCTGACACGTGATAACAATCCCGCTCTGTGTCACAGGGTTCACTCACATTGTCTACAGGTCCTACATAATCATATTCAAATGTTAGAATCCATTTATTAAGGTTACAGAGGTCAGAACCAGGTTTGGCCAAGAAAACTAGGCTCGGGAGGCATACCGGTCCCAAGTACTGGTCATAGTATAGTGAGACTGGTATGTGCCACCGGTATGTATACCGGTTGCGGTATATAGCGATTGCACATAGGTGAGACCAGTATGTGCCTCCGGTATATACCGCAGGCCCATTCCCTCGGACCTTACGTCCAATCGGTATGTTCCGTGGATTGGATCCGAGAACCCGATCTCGGATCTCCCTTTCTCTTTGGTCATTGGCTCGATTTCTAGGGTTTCTCCCAACCCATTCTAAGATTCAAATACTCTATTGGTTTTTTGATTTCGACTAGAATGCCGTATCAAACCTAGATTAGATCCGAATGAGAAAACTAATAGAAATCCTAGGCTTTTTGGATCGCTGCGCCGCTTCGCGGCTCCGATCCGACATCCTAATATTACTAATAGTATAGAGCATAGTATAGAGCACTTACCGGCGGTGTTTGTTGGTTCGCGGCGTGCTCTTCCAACGAAAACCTCCTTCCTGGGTGGCCTCCTCCTCCTTGCTCCTTCTCAGCTCTCCTCCAGACGGCTAGGGTTTTGAGAAGGATCAGAAGGAGTGCTAATGTCTCTATTAATAGTGGGAGGCCGTTCATAGGAAGGTTTCCCGCAATTGGAAACTTTCCAAGTTTCAAATCGGAGTGAGGGACCCGCTGGAGTCCGTCTCCCGTAGAAACTAGACATACCGATCGCACATACCGATCTGAGTGACTCAGACCGGTATAGTTAGACCGGTATACCCATACCGGTTGCACATACCGATTGCATATACCACAATCAGTATGGTATGAGATTTATACATTTTTTCGTAGGTTCTCATACCTGAAAATTGAGTAGTTTGTCACCCGTCTTCGCCTTCCGGTCCGATTATGATTGGGAGACCTGTCATCATATAGAACCATGGATTAGACCGGGTTTTTCAAGTACGGTTCTTACAACTCTACCACCCTTAAAAGAAATTTCGTCCCCGAAATTTGCATGTAGGTCTCACAATACCCTTAAAAGAAATTTTGTCCCCGAAATTGTACGTACCTTCAGAGTCGAAAAGATGAGGGTATTCTTGTCGCATGGCATCCTCTTCCTCCCAAGTAATTTCTTCTACGTCCTGACTTTTCCAAACTACCTTGACATAGTGGATAGCTCGCCTTCGAAGCTGTTGTACCTTTTTACTAATGAGCTGGATTAGCCCCACCTCGAAGGTTAAGTCTTTTGTCAAATCTGGGGGGTCTGCAACAAGAATGTGCGAAGGGTCTCTCACGTACTTCTTTAGTAAGGACATGTGAAAGACGTTGTGGACACTAGACATCGCTGGTGGCAGTGCAAGTTGATAGGCCACTTTGCCGCATCGGGACAGAATTTTATATGATCCGACATATCTAGGACATAATTTTCTTTTTCTGCCGAACCGCTTCAGTCCTCTTACTGGTGACACCTTCAAGAAAACATTATCACCAATCATGAATTCAAGGTCTCGTAGCCTATTGTTAGCATAGTGCTTTTGACGCGCCTGAGCTGTCTTTAGTCGGTTCTTGATTTGATCTACTACCTTGCAGGTTTCTTCTACAAATTCTGGTTTGAGAATCCTTTTTTCTCCAACTTCGTCCCATAATAATGGCGTCCAACATTTCTTGCCATACAAGGCCTCATATGGGGCCATCTGGATCGTAGACTGGTAACTGTTATTGTAGGCAAACTCAATGAGGGAAAGCTTCTTATCCCAAGCCCCCTTAAAGTCGATAGCACATGCGCGAAGCATATCTTCTAGGATCTGGATGGTCCTCTCTGACTGCCCATCCGTTTGAGGGTGGAAGGCTGTACTGAACTTTAGTTTTGTCCCCATTGCCTTCTGTAGCCCCTCCCAGAACTTCGATGTGAAACGTGGATGTCTATTAGATACTATGCTCTCTGGGACACCATACAGTCTGACTATATTGTCCACATACAATCTTGCCAACTTGTCCATGGTGTATTGCGGTCTGATTGGGATAAATCTGGCGGTCTTGGTAAGGCGATCTACAACTACCCAAACAGCATTCACTGACCTTGGAGTCATAGGTAGACCAATGACAAAATCCATGGTAATACAATCCCATTTTCATGCCGGCTCAGGTAACGGTTGCAATAATCCTGTGGGCCTCTGTGTTTTCTGCTTTGACTTGCTAACAGTTTAAACACTGAAATACATACCGGGCCACATCTGCTTTCATACCCCTCCACCAGTATAATCTCTTTAGGTCATGGTACATCTTGGTGCTCCCAGGATGTACTGAATATGGAGTAGAGTGAGCTTCCAACATGATTTGGTTTCAGATTTCCAGATCTTCATTCTCGGGTACACATAAATGCCCATGATATCTGAGTAACCTTGTCTTCATCCAAGGTGAAATCAGGGTTGGCTCGACCCTTTTCCAAATCTTCTTGAACTGTCTTGAGGTATGGGTCCTGTAGGACTGCTGCCTTTATTTCATCCTTCAAGTCGGGCAAAATTTTCAATGCTACAAACATAAGGGTAAACTGGTGTATCAACCCTTGCTCAATAGGATCATCTTCTGACTTTATTATGATCTGATATTCATCCTCTGATGAGCCAGAAACAGCAGCACACAATGCTGCATTTGTACTTGGTCCTGCTTAAGGGTTCGATGCTCATTTCCTGCTCAGCACATCAGCTACAATGTTAGCTTTACCAGGGTGATACTGGATGTCACAGTCGTAGTCCTTGAATAATTCTAACCACCTCCTCTGCCTCATGTTCAGGTCTTTTTGGGTGAAAAGATACGTCAGGCTTTTGTGGTCAGACTTAATCTGGAATTTCTCACCATACAGATAATTCCTCCAAGTCTTGATAGCATGAATGACCGCTGCCAATTCTAGGTCATATCATACAGGCGTGAGGGCTGGAATAAAGTTCGGCTGATTCTCGGAATGGTTTTGTATTCCCAATCACAATGGGGTTCCGACGATGGTACCAGTCTCTCCTAGAGTGAGACCGGTATGGCTGGCAATTCATACCGGTCTGACCATACCGCAGGTAGTACCAGTCGCACACACCACATTTGTGTGCAACCGGTATACTCTGCGGTAGGTACCGGTCGCACCATACCGCAGGGGGGTACCGGTCGCACAGTGCACCCTAGAAGTGCAACCGGTATCACTAAAAAGTCTTTAAAATCGCGATTTTGGTCTCATTTCTCATTTCTCTCATTAGAGTTTACTCCGGTGGCGATTTCTCTCTAGGTCTCTAAGTCTCTACAGTACATCTGGTGCTCCTAAGATTGTTTCTACTTCATCCTAGAGTGCCAATCTCGTCTCTCAGGTAAGCTTATCCTTCACTTCCCTCTTTTTAGAAAATTTTTCATCGTCTTTTATCCAAAACCTAGGTTTTTCTTGATTTGAAAGTTTTTAACCATAGAAAACTTGTTTCTTCGCTTGAGAAAGGTTTTAGGGGTCTAAATGTGTAAAACCCCTCAACCAATTTGAAGCTCTATCGGTTAGTTTAAAGAAAATCCCAAAATTTTGACTTTTAACCTAGGTTTCTAGGTTTTTCGATGTTTTTGATAAATTTTGTTAATATGCCTCTATTTCTTTGCTTTGATGAAATTGTTTGACTTATGCTAGTATTGTATTATCACAATAAGTCATTCCTTTCATATTGGGTGTGTTTTTATGCTTTTTCACCATTTTCTATTGTTATACTGTCGAAATTTTTTCTGAATTTTGTCTCTAACTGACTCTTGTTCTCTGTTTAACAGATACACTATGTCTAGACACCGTGGAGCGGGGAAACGATCATTTATGCCTAGTATGAAAAGGCCACACCCCCCACCTGTCTTGTATGATGAGAGGTACTTTTGGTCAGAGGCGGCCGCTTCACGCCTAGCATGGTTTCGAGCAAAGCGTATCGAGGTGGGCCGTTTTGTTAACCTGGAGCATCTTCACTGCTTCGATGTTGAGGTGGCTTTTGGGGAAATAGGTTGGTTAACCCTCATACAGTATAGAGAGACTACCCATCCTAGCTTGGTGAAGTTGTTCTTTGCCAACTTGGAGGTAGAAGGTGACTTAAATGACTGGGAGCATGCCAGAGACCTTCGCATCACCAGCTATGTGAAAGGGGTGAAGATTTCATTTAACCAGCCGAACTAGCTGCACTTCTGGAGATTCCAGACGACAGGGAACTCATTTATTGTCCACCCAGAGCCAAAGGATATCTTTCTGAGGACATGAGGGCAGCTATAGCAGAGCAGATCTTATTACCAGGTACAGTCATGTTGGCTTCGAACCTACGTCCTCAGCCTCGCCTATTCTGCCGGATCATACAACATAACATTGTTCCCTAGAGTGGCCACTATGGAGAGTTATCCCAGTTGACCCAGTACCTCACCTACTGTGTGGCTACCAGGCTCCGGGTTTGTTTGCCTTACTTGATTATTCGGGTTATGATCTATGCGGCCATGCCTGGTGTGACGGGCAATCTCCCATATGGTAGGTTGATCACAGCTTTGCTGCAGCGTCTTGGTGTGGATATGCAGGGTGAGGTAGCTGTGGAGGTCATCATGAGTTCTGATATAGATGCCGATGGCATCTATAAGATGCATATGGACGATCCAGTGCTCACGGACGAGGAGTTACAGGCTCGTCCTCTCCTACCTAGGATCCATGCGGCCCTTGCAGTAGCAGCAGTTGCAGCAGCAACAGAGGCAGCCGAGATGGGAGATGATGGGGGTGCACACATGGAGGACATCCCAACACCCACACCCAAGCATTCTCAAGTTACAGGACCTGCTAGGTCTTCTCAAGTTACTGGACCATCTCATACCCCTTCGGACCCAGTGATGAGCATACTTATGGAGATCAGAGATACTCAGAGAGGTATCCTAGATACTCAGAGAGAGATGGGTCAGGAGTTGGGGCGTCTAGCTCGTAGCCTACGGGTCACACTGGACTTGGTTCATTGGCACAGAGAGGTGTTTGAGCGGGATTATGATATTGCAGACCCGGTACCATCCAGGCCCGCTACACCATCGTAGTCAGATGTAGTTTTTTTTTTTCATGTGGTTTATTTTGTTACTAGAGTAACTGTTTGACTTGTGGATTGTACTCTGTTGTTCACTTGTATATAACAAAAAAATCTTATGAAATGGTTATTTGTTTTTCTTACTACTTCGGTGCTTATATTTGTTCTTCCATTAATAGTATATTATGCATCTTTCTTAAGTCTCAGGGAACAAGCAAACTTATGGTGTGTTCTTATTAAAGTTTTTAATTTTCCTAACTCAGCTCATTGGATACAGTTAGATGCAGAATGATTAGCTGGACAGAGCCTAACGCTCTGATACCAAGTTGCCACACCCCAATTCTGGCTGAACCAGAAGTGTGAGTGAACCGGCTCTAAACCACGGTTCACACCAGGATCTCAATAGACCGTGTCAACCAATCATTACCAAGCAGTCTAACATAATCAGAGATTAATACATAGCAGCGGAATATAAATAAATGAACTGAGATCTATGTGATAATTTAAAATAATTATTCAACTTATTCCACCATTCACCAATTTAAATAATAAAAGTATTACAATATATTGTTCAGAAATAAAATCCCCTCTAAAGGAAAACACAGAACGAGCACTCGCATGACGCATCATGCTCGTCTTCCACTGTCTGGGAGTCCAGGGCAGCAATTGTACCGTACGCTAGGGCAGTCATGAAGTCATCAACTGTGTACCCTGCATCAAAATCTGAAAAGAAATATATATATATTTGGGTGAGCTCACAACCAAGCTCAGTAAAGTACAAGACGAATGCAACACACAATATGCATGGGATAACATTACAATTTGGGTCAGGTATAACTTGCAAATATCCTATGGTAAGGTTTGGTGGCCATCGCACCTCCATGCACGAGAGTGTGAGCACACCCAACAGTCAGACACCTACCACACTACTGTTTTTGCCCCACATCACTCACTCTGGTATGGAGATAGAACTCGAGTCTGGCGGGCAGGAAGAACCACAATCCCACGTCCTCCCCCTGATACCTCACACCGAACCAATACCTAAACCCCTACTGGCAAGGGCTTGCAAGAGGAAGAACCACAATCCCACGTCCTTCCCCTGATACCCTATTCGCACCAAGTCTACTAAAGTAAAAGGCTATATGACCCTACCCCAGCACAACTCCCTACGACATAGAGATAGGACTTGAGTCTGGCGGGCAGGAAGAACCACAATCCCACATCCTCCCCCTGATACCCTATTCGCACTGAGCTTGCTAAGGTAGAAGGCGATACGAGAAAAGTGTTAGCTGTGACATATCTAGGGCACACCGCCCTTCACATTCCACACACTAACTAAAACATACACATGCCTAACATCCAACAATCCTAGCATATGAAATGCATGAGTTGATAATAATAAAAGAGACAACTACATGACATGTGAGATGCACAAACATCAAGCAATCAGATAAACATAAAATTATTCACAAGGTTTACTGTTCTGTAATTAATTAGAGTTTGGGGTCTTGTCCCTTACCTGACGCGTGATAACAATCCCGCTCTGTGTCACAGGGTTCACTCAGGTCCTACATAATCATATTCAATTGTTAGAATCCATTTATTAAGGTTACAGAGGTCAGAACCAGGTTTGGCCAAGCAAACTAGGCTCGGGAGGCATACCAGTCACAGGTACCGGTCTCAGTATAGTGAGACCAGTATGTGCCACCGGTATGTATACCGGTTGCGGTATATACCGGCTGCACATAGGTGAGACCAGTATGTGCCTCCGATATATACCGCAGGCCCATTCCGTTGGACCTTATGTCCAACCGGTATGTTCCGCGGATTGGATCCGAGAACCCGATCTCGGATCTCCCTTTCCCTTTGGTCATTGGCTCGATTTCTAGGGTTTCTCCTAACCCATTCTATGATTCAAATACTCTATTGGTCTGTTGATTTCGACTAGAATGCCGTATCAAACCTAGATTAGATCCGAATGAGAAAACTAATGGAAATCCTTGGCTTTTTGGATCGCTGTGCCGATCTGACATCCTAATATTACTAATAGTATAGAGCACTTACCGGCGGTGTTTGTCGGTTGGCGGCGTGCTCCTCCAACAGAAACCTCCTTCCTGGGCGGCCTCCTCCACCTTGCTCCTTCTCAGCTCTCCTCCAGACTGCTAGGGTTTTGAGAAGGATCAGAAGGAGTGCTAATGTCTCTATTAATAGTGGGAGGCCGTTCATAGGAAGGTTTCCCGCAATTGGAAACTTTCCAAGTTTCAAATCGTAGTGAGGGACCCGCTGGAGTCTGTCTCCCACAGAAACTAGACATATCGGTGGCACATACCTGTCTGAGGTCACTCAGACCGGTATACCCATACCGGTTGCACATACCGCAACCGGTATAGTAAGACCGGTATGAGATTTATACATTTTTTCATAGGTTCTCATACCTGAAAATTGAGTAGTTCTTCACCCAACTTCGCCTTTCGGTCTGGTTATGATTGGGAGACCTGTCATCATATAGAACCATGGATTAGACCGGGTTTTCCAAGTACGGTTCTTATATATATATATATCAAAATCAGAGTACGGTCTACAATCTGGAGAGTTACTCTATAGTATAAGGAAAAAGAAAAATATGAATCATGGAGCTGGAGGTGTTGGAGGAGGCGGTGCCTCACGATCTCGGTCATAATCCTCATCATACACCCTCGCAAGCCTGGTTACCTGAGTCTGGGTCACCTGGAGACTACCTGCCAGATTCGCCAACCGCCGATCAGTCACACACTGGGACTCCCGAATCTCCTGCAACAGCCCCATCACGTCATCTGGTGGTGGATGTAAAGGACCAGCTAAGTGGGAAGGATCCCAAGAAGGGCCAGCTACAGTGGAATGCGGTGGTGATGGAGGAGGTATGGCATCCACATCCATGTACATACAATCATCATCCTCAACATCACCCCCATGGACTCCTTCTGCTGTTGCTGCTGCCGCTGCCGCCTCAGCGTCTGCTATCTCGACCTGAGTACGGGGACGCGCCATAGCTTTCCTCTCATCGTCACTGACCTACGCATCCCACATCCCCATCTTGCAGATGGCCTCCTAGTCAAGGTCAGACGAGAAGGTGTCCTCATGGATCCTCTCATCAACCAAGCGGACATGCAGGTGAGTGAGCAGAGTAGTGATCAAATGCCCGTAGGGTAGGTTACCCATCTGACTGAGCCTTTGCTTCATTAGATTGGAAGCGAATAGGATCATAAACTCTGGGAACTTTGGTGCGAGCCATGTTATCTGCAAAGACACAGAAAAATAGACAAGATATGAGTTATGGAGCAATACTCAAAAATTTTGGCTTTACAACGGCATGGTTTGGCCAAAAGCCTCACTTTTCACCCAAACAGTTGGGCAGGAGGACTTACATATGTCCCAAACCATCCTGCAAGGATCGTATAGTTGGAAATTTAAACTAGGAAGATCGAATTTGAAGAAATTTCAACAATTTGGAAAAATCCCAAAAATTAGGTTAAAAAATGGAAAATTTCAAGTTTCTCAAAAACTAACCGATGAAACTCAAATTTTCTTGAGGGCTTTCATCCATTTGGGTGGCCAATAGCAAAAGCCCCCACTAAAAATCAAATTTTTATGGTTAGAAAAGTTTTAATTTGAAGAAAATACTATAAAGGGAGAATAACCTAGTTTTGAAAGCTTAAAAATGAGGACCAGTAGAGAACATACCTGAAGGAACGGAGCGGAGGTCGTTAATGGAAGAAAGAATCACCAAACACGAGTGGTCGACACTGTAGCAACTCAGTGGAAGCGAGTTGAGTTGAAAGAAAAAGAGAAAGTGGGAAATGACTCCAAAAATCAGGTTTAAAAACCTGATTTGGGGTCGTGTGGTCGCAAAATTCGACTAAATATCTGACCACACGACCGACCACACGATGGACCACAGGCTCTCGGTGAGCTAACAGATTTCGTGTGGTCTGACCCTGTGGTCGCAAATACTGTGACCACAAGATCGACCACAGGCTCTCGGTGAGATGACAGGGTTTTGTGTGGTTGCAACCCTGTGGTCACAAGTACTGCGACCACACGATCGACCACAGGCTCTCGGTGCGCTAACAGGGTTTTGTGTGGACGCAACCCTATGGTTGCATAGACTGCGACCACACCATCGACCACACGATGGAAAATACTCTGTTTTGACTGAATGACTTTGAAAATTGAAATTTTACATTGATTAATTGGATTTTGACATTGGAATGATATATATTATGATTGCCTCACATGTTCTATGATTTTCAAACACTACCACAACCGAAAACAAGAAATGGTTGGGCGAAGAGTCACCAGGAGAGGACGTAACCCAATTCCACCACCACCACCCTGAAGGACAAGAGAATCAAAATGTGGCACCACCAGGAGCCAATGACCAAGCTAATCCTATAAACTTGCCAGCCCCACCTACAGATTTGGCTACTACGGAGATGAACCTAGACAACAGCTACAGCAAATACAGCAAGTACAAGCCAATATGCAAGCTGCTATGGGAATGGCTTTTCCAGCTATACATACTACACCTATACCAGCCAGCAAAGCTAGCACCGTACCATGGGGTAGCAACACGGTACCTCAAGCACCTCAAACGCCAATTGTACAAGCTCCAATACAAAACCCTGAGGTAGCCTAAGGCAGTTACCAGTATCAACCACCTATGTATGGGGCCTATGCTCAGTATCAGTTGGACCATTCTCGACTGATTGAGCGCTTCTTGAAAATGAAGCCTAAGGAATATAATGGCAAGCCAGCGGATCCTTTGTGGCCAGCTCATTGGATCGACGAGATGGAAAGGAATTTTATGATGATGATTGTTAATGAGGAGGAAAAAGTACTGTGTGCGACATTTATGCTGAAGGGCGATGCACACCACTGGTGGAAGTCTACTCAGACTTATCTATTAACAAAGCATGCCCAATTGACCTGGGCTATCTATAAAGAGGCATTCTTCGATAAATATTTTTCCAGAAGTTTCAGAGACGCTATGGAAAGAGAGTTCTTGAGTTTGTATCAGGGATAGATGAATATGGATGCATATCAACAGCGTTATGAAGAGCTGTTTTTCTTTGCTCCTTCTAGCATGCAGGAGAAAAATACTAAAACCCGAAGGTTTGTCATGGGACATAGGGGAAGCATTCGAGAGCATGTTTTTGGGATAGAAAAGAAAGTTTATAATGAAGTTGTACAGATTGCTCTAGTGCTAGAATCGAGCCAGAGGAAGAGCTACTTTGCTCAGAATAGAGGTATCAAAAGGCCTAATGGGAATTCATATAATAGAGAGAACACAAAGTCCTTTAAACCCTTCCGTACTCAAGGCTTTAATACTGCAGCCAATACTACTCCAACAGTCCAAGCTCAATAGAAGCAAAATAGTGAAGGAGTAAAATGCTATAATTGTAATCAAATGGGACATTATTCAAGGGAGTGTCTTAAGCCCAGGAAGTAGCTGCAGCAAGGAAAGGTTTATGCAGTTATATCTGAGGATGCTGTCGCATCGCCTAATGTGGTCACAGGTATGACCTGAACCTTTCATTTTGTATTACCTTGTGTAAGCATGTAGACTAAATTAAAACAAATCACAGGTATCGTACCTATTAATGGCATACCCGCCAGAGTACTCTTTGATTTTGGAGCTACTCATTCTTTTATATCTGTGTCATTTGGAAAGAAGCTAAATCTACCCCTCAGATCTTTAGACTACAAATTGCTTGTACGATCGTCTATGTGATTAGAAGTGGAATTAGAAAAATGTTATGGACCATGTCCAGTTCTTATCGGCGAGAAGATATTGGATGCAACCTTGATTCAACTCGAGATGGCAGACTTTGACGTTAACTTGGGAATGGACTGGTTAGCTCAGCATTTTGCAAACCTATTATGTGCAGAAAATAAATTGACATTGAAGGACAAGGAAGGAGCAGAATTTAGTTTTGCGGGAACCAGACTTTTCCGTAAACGAAAACTCATCCTCTCTGCATTAAAGGCTAGAAAATCCCTCGAGAAAGGAGGAGTTGGGTATCTAGTATCCATGGTTGATCTCACCAAGAAAGTACGACGAATGGAAGATATTGATGTTGTGTGTGACTTTTCAGATGCATTTCCTGAGGAACTACTAGGACTACCACCCGACCAAGCGATAGAGTTCGTTATAGATCTGATACCCGGAGCCGCACCAGTATCTAAAGCACCCTATCGAATGGCTCCTAATGAACTGAAGGAACTAAAGGTACAGTTATAGGAATTACTGGACAAGGGTTATATCAGACCTAGCATATCACCATGGGGAGCACTGATATTGTTTGTGAAGAAGAAGGACGATAATGTTCGACTGTGTATAGACTATCGAGAATTGAATAAGCTTACAATCAAGAATCGATACACATTGCCTCGGATCGATGACTTGTTCGATCAGCTGCAAGGTACCAAGGTGTTCTTCAAGATTGATCTTCGGTCAGGATACCATCAGTTGAAGATTAAAGAAGGTGATATTCCAAAGACAGCATTCAGAACAAGATATGGACATTATGAATTTTTAGTCATGTCTTTTGGATTAACTAACGCACCCACGATTTTTATGGAACTCATGAATCGGGTATTCCATGGTATGTTGGATATGTCAGTCATTATGTTTATTGATGATATATTGGTCTATTCCAAGGACAATGAAACACATGTCATGAATGTAAGAGCCGCTCTGCAGCGACTAAGAAAAGAGAAGCTTTACACCAAATTTACAAAGTGTGAGTTTTGGCTAAATGAGGTCACTTTCTTAGGTCATGTTGTATCCGCTGAAGGAATTAAAGTGGATCCTAGCAAGATTGAAGCCATTGTGAAATGGGAAGCACCTAAGAGTGTTGCAGAAATCAGAAGTTTCCTAGGTCTAGCTGGGTATTACCAGTGATTCGTGGAAGATTACTCCAAAATTGTCGTACCTTTTACCAGTTTGACTAAGAGAGGAGAAAAGTTTATTTGGACCGAAAAATGTGAAGAAGGTTTTCAAACATTGAAGGCTAGATTGATATCTGCTCCCATCTTGATTATTCTTATTCCAGGACAACCATTTACCTTATACACTGATGCGTCTGCGTTAGGTTTAGGATGTGTGCTTATGCAAGGAGAACAAGTAGTTGCGTATGCCTCAAGACAACTGAAGACACATGAAAGGAACTATCCCACTCATGGGATGGAAATAAAAGTAGTAGTACATGCTGTCAAGATATCGAGACATTATTTGAATGGAAAGAAATTTCAAATTAAGTCAGATCACAAGAGTCTCACTTATCTTTTTAATCAGAAGGAGTTGAACATGAGACAAAGAAGATGGCTAGAATTATTGAAGGATTATGATTGTGATATCCAGTATCATCTAGGTAAAGCTAATGTAGCTGCTGATGCGCTAAGCTGAAAAGTAATGATAAAATCTCAAGGAGAGGTTAACATGACTGCGGCAATGTTCATGATAGATGCACCAGGTGGATCAACCAACCAAGGGTTTATTCATCGGTTTTCAAATATGTTCGCAACATTGAAGATTGTACCTGATATATTAGATGAAGTGAAAGCCGCTATTAGATCAGACCCTTATCTGAGAACGGTGCAAGAAGACATCAAAAAAGGTAGGACTATTCCTGAGTTCACCTTGGACGTTGAAAAGGTACTGTAGTACAAAGGAAGAGTATGTGTTCCTGAAACAGAAAATTTAGACATAAGACACCGACTAATGAAGGAAGCTCACACCACCGCTTATTCGATACATCCTGGAAGTATGAAGATGTATCATGGTCTGAAGAAATTATATTGGTGGAGATGAGTGAAAGCAGATGTAGCTAAAATTATGTCTTAATGCCTAAATTGTCAGAGAGTAAATGCTGAAAGGCAAAGACCTGCAGGATTGTTGCAGCCTCTGCCAGAACCATCAGGGAAATGGGACTGCATCACTATGGACTTCGTCACCGGGTTACCATTGACTCCCCGAGTAGTTGACGCGGTCTGGGTGATTATAGATCGTTTGACTAAGACAGCTCACTTCATAGCTATAGGACCTCAGTATATCCTAGAGAGGTTAGCCAAGCTGTATGTGGAAAATATTGTCAGATTACATGGTGTACCTAAAAGCATTGTGTCCGATAGAGGCCCATGCTTTACCTCAATGTTTTGGGAAAGATTACAGAAGGTTATGGGTACAATGCTGAAATTCAATACTGCATTCCATCCTTAGACAGACGGACAATCGGAGCGTACAATTCAGATTTTAGAAGACATGCTTCGAGCATGTGTTATTGATTTCAAAGGCTCATGGGATGAGAAACTACCATTGATCGAGTTCGCCTATAACAACAGCTATCAGGCTACTATACAGATGTCACCCTATGAAGCACTGTATGGTAGAAAGTGTCGAACTCCTTTGTTTTGGAATGAAGTTGGTGAACGGAGTATCGTTAGATCAGAATTTGTTGAAGAGATTTGTCGAGTAGTCGACATTATCAAGGAAAGAGTTAGAACAGCTAAGAATCGTCAGAAACAGTATGTAGATATTCGACGTCGAGACCTTGAATTCGTTGTAGGTGATAAGGTATTCTTGAAAGTATCACCTATGCGAGGTTTAAAATGATTCAGACAGAAAGGGAAGCTAAGTCCAAGATATGTTGGACCATATGAGATTCTCGCTAAACATAGGAAAGTGGCGTATCAGTTAGCACTACCCCCATCTATGTCAAGTGTGCATGATGTATTTCATATCTAATTATTGAAGAAGTACGTCAGAGATCCAACACACGTTATAACAGTGGATCCACCGGGTCTAACTGATGATTTGACATTCGAAGTAGCACCAACTGAAATCACTAGCCAAAAGGTTCAACGTCTACGTAACCGTGACATTTATTATGTTAAGGTTACTTAGAGGAGCCGAGATATAGAAGAGATCACATGGGAAGAAGAGAATGCTATGCGAAGGCAATATCCTCACCTTTTCAACTCGGAAGGTATGTGTAAATTTTGAGGACAAAATTTCTAATAAGAGGTGGGGAGTTGTAAGACCCGTATCGAACTAACCGGTCTTACCACCTTGTATCAGGTCTTCCTATCATTGTCGAGCCAAGTGGACCAAGTGTGTGAAGAAACCACAAGACCAGGTATGAAATCAACCCAAAAATAGTCAATTATGAACGTGTGGTTGCATACCTAAATAGGTATGACCGACCACACCTCAAAAACAGTCAATTTCAAAATGTGTGGTCGACGGATTTTGTGACCCCACCTCCGACCACACGAACCCAGTCAGAAATTGAAAATTAGGAAACCTTCCTAATCCAAAGGGGGTTCTTTCCTAAACTCATAGGGCATATTATGGAGGTTTTCCTCTATAAATAGGACGTCCCTTAGCCTCTTTCACTCTTTTAGAACTCAAACTGAAAGTGAAAAAAAAGAAAAGAGAAGGAAGAAAAGGAAAATTGAAGAGGAAGACTAAGGAGGTGGAAAATTCAAAGAAAACTCTGAATCTTCAGCAATCTTAAGATATGAAAACATTCCCCATGATAAATTGAATGCCTAGAATAATTCATGAAGAAGGTAGGATTTAGGAGAAACCCAAATCATCAATTTATGGATAAATTCCAATAGAATCCATGGAAGAAATTATGTGGACAATGGATTGTGTATAAAATAATAGTTCTGAGCCATAGAACAATCATAGGAAGGACCATGATGATAAGCCAAGGGATCCAAACATAAAGGAATGGAGTTGAGAGTAAAAGGTCGACCATCACACCTGTGGTCGCATGATATGCGACCACACGAGACATACATATTCGACCACACACCCTCGGGAAGACCAAGAAGGGTGTGGTCGCATGTGTGGTCACAAGATATGCGACCACACCTTAGGACCACAAGCCCTCGAAAAGTTTCCAGGGAGGGTGTGGTCGCATGTGTGGTCGCAGGATATGCGACCACACCCTGCGACCACACATGCGACCACACACATAGGGTCATAGAAACTGAGACCACAGGTGCTGCCACACCTACGACCCCTCAGTTTCGGTTGGTCTAAATTATTGGGAATTAATTCTAATTTAAAATCTATAAATTTGTAAGGTTTCCAAGTGGTTTAAAAGTGAATTACAAAGCTTGAACGAGGATCTACTATCAAGCAAAGGTGAGGGAACAAGACCTAAATTAATTTGCTAATAATAAACTATTTTTATTTATTGAGTCCAATGCCATGAATGATTCTATGTTTGTATGCATGTATTGTGCATTTCACATGTCATCCAATATTTCTGTTATTACTGTTTATGCATATTTAATTCTGTTTATTTATAACATGATGTTGATGAATATGCTAGGAATAGGCATGTTAATGTTTGTGTGTGGTTAGTGTACTTGACACGAGTGAGGCATCAGGGGGAGGATGTGACACTGTAGTTCATCCTAGTCACCAGAATCTAGCTCTATCTCCACTCAAGTCTTGTCCACTGACATCGTCGTATCGCCATTACCTTAGCAGAACTATTACGCCGTAGGGCATCAGGGGAGGTGGTCTCGGACCATATAGTCTCTGACTCTGTCGAGGGGCCTTAGCTCTATCTCTATGGACGTATTGAGGGATGCTGAGGTGAGGCCTTGGATACACTGTTTGACATTAGGACTGGTTAGTTGCGAGCCCAGTTTGCAAGCCCTCGCCAATAGGGGCTTACATGTTGGTATGGGTAGGGCATCAGGGGAAGTGTCATGCGGTGTTTGATCCGGACACTTTAGCTCTATCTCTATTCCTTAATGGTGCATGTGCTACGACAATGGTGTTTGATCCATTGGGCGGCTTCACACACTCGTGTATAGAGATGCGGCGGCCACCAATCTTGTTCTATTGCACATTGTAAACTTATGAACCAGACCAAAGATATGAATTAAATGCATGCGTACGTTTGTTGCATTATTTTGTTTGCTCACTGAGCCATGATGTGTGCTCACCCTTTCGACGTCGAATATTTTTAGTTGATGATGCAGGCCCTACAGTAGAAGATTATATGAATGCTCCAATGTACAGGCATGTTGCAACGATGGATGCAGAAGCTATGATTGAGTCACATGATTCATCGTGCGAGTGCAACTCATGCATCTTTGATTAGATTATTTGTTGGATTATTTAGAAGATATAATTGATTAACTTATTTTATTCTATGTCTTAGTCTTTTGGAGATAATTGGATACTTTATTTATGATATCACTGTTAGATACTTAGTTCATTAATATTAAAGACTTTCGCTATTATTTATTTACTCTGATTATGGTTTGTGGATGTAGATGGTTTAAGCAAAGGGACACGGCCTATTTGAGATCCTGGTTAAACCGTTGGATCATAGACAGTTCATCACACCATTCTAGTTGGTTCAGAATTGGGGTGTGACAGAGTAGCTCCAGAATCAAAGAGTACTCTGGCGGGTATGCCATTAATAGGTACAATACCTGTGATTTGTTTTAATTTAGTCTACATGCTCACACAGGGTAATACAAAATGAAAGGTTTAGGTCATACCTGTGACCACATCAAGTGATGCAGCAACATCCTCAGATGTAACTGCATAAACCTTTCCTTGCTATAGTTGCTTCCTGGGCTTAGGAGACTCCCTTGAATAATGTCCCATTTGATTACAGTTCTAGCATTTTACTCCTTCATTATTTTGCTTCTATTGAGGTTGGACTGTTGGAGTTGTCTTGGCTGCAGCATTAAAGCCTTGATTACGGAAGGTTTTAAATGTCTTTGTGTTCCCCCGTTATATGAATTTCCATTTTGCCTTTTGATACCTCTATTCTAAGCAAAGTAGCTCTCTCTCTAGCTCGATTCTAGCACTCGAGCAATCTATACGGCTTCATTATAAACTTTCTTTTCTAGCCCCAAAACATGCTCCTGAATACTTCCCCTAAGTCCCATGACAAACCTTTGGGTTTTAATAATTTCCTCCTGCATGCTAGAGGGAGCAAAGAAAAATAGCTCTTCATAACACTGTTGATATGCATCTACGGTCATCTATCCCTGATACAAACTCAAGAACTCTCTTTTCATAGCTTTTCTGAAATTTCTGGGAAAATATTTCTCGAAGAATGCCTCTTTATAGATAGCCCAGGTCAATTGGACGTGCTTGGTTAATAGATAAGTCCGATAGACTTCCACCAGTGGTGTGCATCACCTTTCCGTTTAAATGTGGCACACTACTGTGAGGACAATGATTGAAAATTTTGGAAGTCGCCACCTAGATTAAGCTCTAGGACCTTAAAAATGTGAAATCTCACCCTAAGGTAAGACTTCGATTGACTCATGACCCTTAGATTGGATTTCTGATCCATTAGAGATTGGATAAGCATCAGGTTACGATTATGGGAAGGGGTTAGGCACCCAAACTGCCCGATCAAAATCAGTCTCCTATGCCTTAACTTTGCTAGACTCTATCTGTTAAACCGAACCAAACCAAGTGGTTTGATATCATTGAACCGAATCAGTATCCATCAGATTGCCTACGTATTACAGAATTATTTCAAAAATCAGGTTCACCATCGTAGTTCAGGTGTGATTAAAGTTTATGGATGTGATTTATGCTTGTGCATGATTAAGTTTATTGTTCAAGTTGCTTGAAAAGATGAGAACTCTAATGGGTTAGGATCTGGATAGTCTATGCGAACTAATAGATAGTCCTAGTGGATCTATGGATAACCCCATTTAGGTTTGAATGTGGATAATCCTATTTGGGTCAAAATGTGGATAACCTATTCTGGGTTAGAATGTGGATAACCCTTTATGGGTCAAAGTATGGATGGATATCCTAGTGGATCTATGGATAGTCCGAGTGGACTAAGGTGTGGATCCAAATTTGAGTTTCTCCCAAATGGCCTATGTATCCTAGGGTTTGACCTAGGACTCAGAATCCACGTAGTTTGGGCTGGATAACCCTATTTAGGTCAAAATATGGGTAAATATCCTAGTGGATCTATGGATAGTCCGAGTAGACTAAAGTTTGGATCCGAATTTAGGTTTCTCCCAAATAGCCTACATATCCTAAGGTTTGCCCTTGGAATCAGAATCCACATAGTTCGAAATGGATAACCTGTTCTAGGTTAGAATGTGAGAACATGTTCTAGGTTTAGGGTTTAGAACCTATTCTAGGTTTAGGATTGAGAACCTATTCTAGGTTTAGGATTGAGAACCTATTCTAGGTTTAGGATTGAGAACTTATTCTAGGTTTAAGGTTTATTGCGAGGTGGAAATCATCCTGAATCAACCTTTTCATCCTAAATTCTAATTTTGGAAGGTTTGGTAAAGCATTCTCTTTCTTTATTAAGATTTTTATTATTTCACATTATGCCCTTCCCAAGAATGTGGGTGCCTAAATGCACGTCCCCACACCTAATATGTTTGGTAGGTGTACAGATATGACAGTTCGACTAGGGTGCAGCATAAATTAAGTTATTGCCATAAATAAAATATTCTATCTAAGCATGACATGATATTTATGGTAACTATCACAACATATTGTAAGATTATAAAAATCTCCCTAACATAGCATGTAATGCAAATAAGGTAAGAACCTATATGGCAAGATCTAATATGCTAATCTAAGCATGGTAAGACCTAATATGGCAAGAAATTAATACATGTATCTATATATCAATATGGCAAGTACCAAACATAGAATACAAAATATGGTATGAATTATCCAAAAAGGTAAGATCTTATATACTATTTTTTAAGCATGGTAAGACCTAAACATGGTAAGAAATTAATGTATGCATCTATATATCAATATGGTAAGTACTAAACATATAATGCAAAATATGGCATGAATCATCTAAAAAGGCAAGATATTATATGCTATTTTCTAAGCATGGTAAGACTTAAAAATGGTAATAATTAAGATTTTGCTAAATATGATAAAAATCTATTTATTCTACCAAATATAGCAACACATGGAATATGGCAAACATGGTATGTGCACAATCCAAACAAAGCATATGAATGCTCCAAATATAGCCATCTATCCAAATATGGAAAATTTTACTCAAACAATCAATTGCATGTTACAATAAATGAGACATCAATGAAATTTTTTATTGAAAAGTGCAAAATTTATCAAAAACATATGTTCAATGTTCTTTGAAAAATTTATAATTTTTATGAAGACATTTAGAAAGATTAATGACTCAAAACTGTCAAAATTGTGACACAAGGTTTCAGATAATGGATAAAATATGAACTACTTTCAGATTCTATCACATTACACAAGAATGACATATGTTATATTTTATATGAAGGAGTCAAATCCCAACAGAGAGCAAAAACAGGTCAAAGATATGCCCCAAGACCGGATATGTGCACCGGTCAAGTCTGTTCCAGATTTTTTACCAGTTGCACCATAAATTCTGAATAAAATCCTATACTTAATGAAAATTAAATCTAGACATATGCTAATGTAGATAACTATCTGATCTAAAATTTCATTGAGAAAAACAAGTGAAAATAATATATTTTCTTTGTGAAAAATGATCTTTTTCAATCATGCAAATCAGCACATCCTGACAGTTTCAAAATCAGAGCACTATGCACTTAAAAATCGATATCAATTCAATAAAAAATTGAAACAATACGAAACTAGTGCCATTTTTTAGAAAACTTTCATATCTAAAAAATTCACATGAATTTGATTTCCTGATTATGGCCATAAGACCCTTGTCTATAGACTCTCTGATAGAGGATTGCATTATATCCAAATAAAACAGCAATGTCAAAGACGAATTTTTTGATATATGTTTCCAATTCCAAATGGAACAAAATTTCTAGGGTAGTCTTCTAACATCTCAGAGAGACTCCCAGAAAAATTTGGGCTCCAAAATCACAACTACATGTGATGCACGTCCTAAGTTTGAATCCTAAATCTAAAAATTTTATATTTAAAAACCACTTTATGAAACTTGTCAAAAACATCAAACGTCATCATATAGCATTCAAAATTCATCATTGAGTAGTTTAGACAAATTATCATTCATAAAAAATCCTAGACATAGGTATCCTAACATTAATATGCATGTAATAGAGCATTCCTGATCGAGATTTTATGAAAATTAGCCTTTTTCAAGCACAACTGACATTCGAGCATTCTAAAGACCTCCAAATTTATTTAGGGTACTAACCTTGCGCTCGAATGGAGCGAAACCGTCGATGTAAGATGATTGGAGATCGTATCAAGCTTTTTGAAGGTGAACCCTCCTTCTCCTCTTCTTGCTCTTCTCTCTCTTCTCTTTTTTTCTTTTCTTCTTCTCTTTTGTTTTTCATTTCTCTTCTTCTTCTCTTTTTTTTCTTTTCTTTTCTTCTTCTCTCTTTCTTTCTCCCTCTCTCACATTTTTCTCTCTTACCCACGTTCTCTCTCTCCTTGTGGTCTATAAAAGAAGATCAATCTCTCTTTCTCTTGGCCTATTTATGATTTTCTTCTCCTCTTCTAGAAGATCCTTCTTTCCTTTTCTTCTTTTTCTTCTAGAAAATCTTTTTTTCCTTTTTTCTTCTTTCCTTTCTTCTCTTCCTTCCTTTTTCTCTTCTCCCACTCTCTTCCCCACATTTTTTTATACATTTTCTAGAGTAGAAACATCCTTCCTCTCTCTCCTCTTCTCTCTTCCTTCCTTTTCTTCTTTTATCTTCCTGCCTTTTCTTCTTTTTCTTCTGGAAATTTTTTTTTTCCTTTTTTCTTCTTTCCTTTCTTCTCTTCCTTCCTTTTTCTCCTTCCACTCCACATTTTTTTCTTTTCCTTTCTTTCCTTTTTCTCCTTCTTCTTTTAGAAAATCCCTTTTATCTTTCCTTTCTCTCTTTTCTTCTTCTATAAAATTCCTTCTTTCCTTTTCTTTTTCCTTCCTTTCTTTCCTTTTTTTTTTCTTCTTCTCTCTCTTTTTACATTTTCTTTCTAGAAAATATTTTATTTTTCTTCTTTTTTTTCTTTTTTTCTTTCCTTCCTCTTTCCTTCCTTTTTTTCCTTCTCTCTCTCTCTCTTTCACGTTTTCTTCCTAGAAAACATTTTTGTTTTTTTTCTTTTTTCCCTTTTTTTATTTCTCTCTCTTTCCTTTTTTCCTTCTCCCTCTCTCTTTCCCACCCCCTTTCTTTCCTCTCTCTCTTTCCATGACCTCTCTTTCCTATCTCTTTCCTATAATATATATGTATGTATATATATAAATATATTAATATATATAATATATCCATTAGATATATATATATATATATATATATATATATATATATATATATATATATAATATATACAATAATATATTATACGTTATACACATATAAAAGAAATGCATGCTTATGGGCTGATGTAATTTGGTCTGGATTATTCTGAGCTGGGCCGGGCTATGTTAGACTAAGCTGGAATAAGCTGGTTTAGACCAAGGTTCACATTTCATAGTCCATTTCTGTCACCCTTCTACATGGAATTTTTTGATCGCATCAATTCCAAATTTACTACGTTCACTTTGTAAAATATTAAAAATGAGGAATATTGGAACTAGAATCACCTCATTTAGAAATAAAATGGCCAACTTATGAATGTTTGAAGTTTAAGCAGGCCAATTATCGATAATTTGGCTGACCATTATACATGGGATCCTTCGGAGACTTCTACTGGAAATCCTTTACGTCCACTTTGTAGAGTACTAAAAATGGAACATAATGAAACTGAAATTACCTGATTTGGATATGGGGTGACCAAAATATGAATTTCTGAAAGTTAACTGACCATTTCCATGTGTAATTTTGCATGGGACGCTTCGAAGACTTCTACCTGAGATTTTTTTGACGTCCACTTTGTAGAACATTACAAATGAAGAATAATGGCCTTGTAATCATCTGAATCCGACGTAGAACGATAAAGATATGAAGCTTTGAAGTTCTAACGATAATTTTGCATGAAAGCTTGCATGGGGCCCACAGGTGACCTTTTTCTGGCATTTTTCACGTTCACTTTGAAGAGGACTGAAAATGAAGAATATTGACCTTTGAATCATCCAATTCCGATATCAGATGACCAAGATATGATGATTTGAAGTTTGAATGATAATGCATGCATCATATGATAATTATGTAAATGCCCTTGTACTTTCAAACTGTGATATCTTCCTTGTTTGACGTCAGTATTTGATGATTCTAGTCTCATTTCGAAGATAATTTCACAACCTGTACATACAAGTAGGTAATAGCCCATGATCCTACTGTAGGATTCATTAGAGAATCACAAACCCTTGGGTTAAAAGCCAAAAACCTACCATATTGGTTTACTTATGCTAAGGGTGGCAAAATTGGGGTGCTTACAGATGCCTCTCTTTAGCCAAGATTGTTATCAATTGAAGGCTAAAGATAAAAAGAACCACATTTTTGGGATATGAGTGAGATTGCTTATTGGGCTGCACTTAGGGTGATTCATCCTAAACTACCTACGTATTCTAAGGGTGTCCTAGAAATCAAGACCAGAACGTAGTTCGACTGGCAAGAAGGTTTACTCTTCTTGAAAAATTGATGATTGTTATTCTTGTATGAAGCTAGGCTATGATTACAAGGCTCATTTGTAGGCTGAGAACCTCTTCTTGCTGAGGTGGAACTCATGATGCAAGGTACGCGCGGGCTTGAACCCGGCTTGATCCATTTGTAGGCTGATAAACCTCTTCTTGTATGAAGCTAGGCTATGAATACAAGGCTCATTTGTAGGCTTGGAACCTCTTCTTGCTAAGGTGGAACTCATGATGCAAGGTATGTGAGGGCTTGAACCCGGATTGATCCATTTGTAGGCTGATAAACCTCTTCTTGTATGAAGCCAGGCTATGAATACAAGGCTCATTTGTATGCTGGGAGCCTCTTCTTGCTGAGGTGGAACTCATGATGCAAGGTACTCGTGGGCTTGAGCCCGGCTTGATCCATTTGTAAGCTGATAAACCTCTTCTTGTATGAAGCCAGGCTGTGAATACAAGGCTCATTTGTAGGCTAGGAACCTCTTCTTGCTGAGGTGGAACTCATGATGCAAGGTACTCGCGGGCTTGAACCCGGCTTGATCCATTTGTAGGATGATAAACCTCTTCTTGTACGGAGCTAGACCGTGAATACTAGATTGATTTATAGGTTGATAAACCTCTTCTTGTACGGAGCTAGGCTGTGAATACGAGGCTGATTTGTAAGCTTGGAACCTCTTCTTGTATGGAGCTAGGCTGTGAATACAAGGCTGATTTGTAGGCTTGGAACCCCTTTTTGTATGGATCTAGGCTGTGAATACAATACTAATTTGTAGGCTTGGAACCTCTTCTTGTATAGAGCTAGCTGTGAATACAAGGCTGATTGCACGAGCTTGGGCTCGGCTTTGATTTGTCTGGATGAAAGAATTATTGTCTTTTCTTTGGTTGAACTGAGGCTCTTTAGATTTTCCATTTTTTGGTTGAGATTCTGGGAATGATCTTTGAATGAGCTAGGTCTACATTTGATTCACTTATAGGCTGAGCTTGACTTGATCTTTGAATGAGCTGGGGCACTACATTTGATTCATTAATAGGCTGAGATTGATTTGAACTTTGGATGAGCTAGGGCTCTACATTCACTTATAGGCTGAGATTGACTTGATCTTTAAATGAGCTAGGGCTTTACATTTGATTCCCTAATAGGCTGAGATTGATTTGAACTTTGGATGAGTTAGGGCTCTGCATTTGATTATGAATTGAGAAAGCACTCAGAATGTCACTTTTAGGGTGAAGAATTTGCTATTGATTCTGAAATGAGCAAGAACTCAGAAGGTCACTTATAGGGTGATACTGAATGACTCATCTTTGAAGTTCCTGCTAGCTTTGGACTTTCGAGATTGAAAATTGAAATATCTTTCTTGGAAGTTCTATGGCTATGAACCTTCGGGAATGGAAACTAGAATATCCTCTTAAGTAGCTTTGTTGCTATGAACCTTTAGGATGCTCGAATGTGACCCACACAGAAAGTCTTTGTTGACTTTGAACCTTTAGGGTTGAAATCTGACCTATCTTGGAAGTCTCTTGACTTTGAACCTATAGAGTGCTGGACATATTTGAAATGATGGTGAATTCCTTGATAGTTTTCCAAGGTTTTTGCCCCTGCTTTATTGGTGAAGGCATAAAACATGGCATCAATGGGAATGGTGTCATGGACTTTGCTGGCATGATACTTAGATTTGAAATTTGTCATTTATGATCTGGTACTGCAAGTTTGACTCAATTTCAGTATGGTAGTGATGACTTGGTTGCTCCCTTGGATGGGTTCTATGTAATTTGAAAGTGATGATTTTCTTCAACCAACATTGGTGTTGTTGGATTTTGGATTGAAAGAAACTCTAGCAAGAATTTTGGACAAAAATGAGGGGAGCTTGACAGTCTATAACCAAAGAGATTTTATTGATTGACCTTGGTGTTAAAATGTCGAGGGGCATTTGGTCAACTAAGTTCTTTGACTGTGCACTATGGTAGACCAAATTTGTAGAACAGCCAAAGGGCGATGAAATGTAAAATGGGTTTGGCCCTTGATCTAGGCTCATGAAAAGCTCAGGGCTTCGCAACATTGTTGTGCCAATTTTGAAAGATGAATGAACCATGGCCCCAAACTAGGCACGAGGAGCAAAGGATTCGAAGTGTTCCTTCAGAGAATTTGGTGACCAAATCCTAATAGGTGAGTGACCACAATGGATTTTCTTCATCAACAGGATTGGGAGAACTGAGAAATTGGCAAAAAAAAACCATCTTGGACGGACCTACTTCTATTGACTAGGAAAGTTTTGACTTCAGACTAGACAAATGGAACCTAGATGTAATGCTCATGATCAAGTTCAATTCCTCTACATAGGGTATATTTATGCCTCAGTGTCTGCATGTTGTGACCGACCACTACTATAGTGTGCTAGGTGCAAGATAGGAGGAAACAGGAAATCTAACAGAGTTGGAACGAGGTTGAATTTGGATTGCATCTAGAATTTGACCATGCTTCCAAGGGCAAGGGAAGATTGACAGATTGATTACAGAAAGTGACTTCTTAGATAAACCCTTCTTGAATCTTGAAAATGAGGGAACTAATGATTTGATGAATTTGGCTACATCCGTAATCAGGCCATGAGAATTTGCCCTCTCCCTAACGTGACAAAAGGATTTGAAGATAGAATTCTGTTGAAAGGCAATGCTATGGAGCCCAAAAGGCAAACAGATGATGATTTGTTTAACTCCTCTGAGTATGATTCACTGGAGAGCAAGAGGGGTTCCTTTCCTTATGGAGGATAGACTGTGTATGACACTTGTCTACATGAACCACTGAATTTTTCTATGAAGGGCCAATGAGGCCAATGCTTTAGGGTTGCATCAGGTCGCTTATCCCCACTGAGGTATTTTGGGTTGCTCATTGAGGTTTCTTGGGTTGCTTTTCCTTTTTCATGTTTCTTTTATTGCCCTTTTTTTCATCATTTTTATTTTTTGTAAACCCCATCTTGGGTTGAATAAGGAGTCCTAATATGGTGAGGATATTGCCAAAATTATGGTTATATCCAATGGTCTGAAACCCTTAGGGGAAGTTCGAATGACAAGACTTTCATGACAAATGGATAGCCTTGCCCCACTGTTTAAGTTGACACCTACAAGCATTGATAGGCGGGCAGATATTTGAATCATCACTAAAAGCGACCTTAGGGAAATGCAGTCCCACACCAAAATTAAAAATGGTGCTGAATTATGTTTTCCTTTCTTGGAGATGTTCAGATGGAACACGTGTCTCAACAAGCTACATAGAGATGCTAAATCAGTCGCGATCATATCTAGGCCTGAAACCTTTAAGTTTGTTGATAAGTAAGTATTGATGTTGAAGGTCCGGGAGGACTGATGTAAAACTGTCCGTATGGGTCTACCATTGGGAGAGTGTTTGGTTGTTTATTTAGAATGGGTTTGTCTTACCGAGAAGATCCCATTTTATTGGCTTGAGAAATGAAGGGCTTATAAGAACCTTGGAAAGCCGTCGGATGTAATGAACGATAGATGAGAGTTCCAACCAGATTCATGAATTTGTACATAAAATGATGACATGATCACGAGATACAGTGCCATAAAAATTGATAATCAAAAGAAAGGCTTGTGATAGTGACTCCTTGGAAGGCCGTCAGATTGATAGACGGGAGAGAGAGTCTAATGCCGATGAGAAATATTTCTCTGATGATGAAGAAGTGATGAGATCATCTCCTGTAAAGGCGGGATGTAATTGGCCAAAATCAAAAGTCCGGTCCTACATGATGTGAATCTCGACGAACGATCGAACTTGCTATCAGGCTTTGATTGAAACTACCATCTTCTTAAAGTGAGAGGGACAATTGGCTTACTATCGAGCTCCAATTCCATTCAACATCTTATTATTTTCTTCTTCTTTTTTTTTTGGATGCGGAGGCCACATAATCCAGTGCT
>JAMYWD010001583.1:0-19044 GCA_028583415.1 Protea cynaroides
GTTTAGGGTTTGGGGTTTGGGGTTTATGTTTTACGGTTTGTGGTTGAAGCTTTGGGGTTTAGGGTTTGGGGTTTGAAGTTTGGGGTTTACGGTTTGTAGTTTTAGGTTTAGGGTTTTAGGTTTAGGGTTTGAAGTTTAGGGTTTATGGTTTAGGGTTTTGTTGTTCGGGGTTTAGGGTTTAGGGTTTGGGGTTTAGGGTTTAGGGTTGAGGTTTTTAGGGTTTATGCTTTTAGGGTATTAGGGTTTACGGTTTAAGCATTTAGGATTTTGGGTTTAGGGTTTTATGGTTTATTGTTTTAGGGTTTAGGGTCTATTGTTGAAGGGTTTGGGTTTGGGGTTGTGGCTTAGGGATTTGGGTTAAGGGTTTTGGGTTTTGGATTAGGGTTTGGTGTTTAAGGTTTTGGGTTTTGGGTTTACTATTTGGGGTTTTGGGGTTTGGGGTTTAGGGTTTGGGGTTTGAGGTGAGGGGTTTGGGGTTTGTGGTGGCGGGTTTAAGGTTATGGGTTTGTGGTTTAATGTTTTGGGTTTAGGGTTTGGGGTTGAGGGTTTAGTGATCAAGGTTTAGGGTTTTAGGTTTTAGGGTTGAGGGGTTTATGCTTGAAGGGTTTAGGGTTTAGGGTTTAGTGTTTAAGTTTTGGGGTTTTAGTGTTTAGGGTTTGGGGTTTTGGTTTGGGGTTTGGGGTTTGGTGTTTTGGTTTTGGAGTTAAGTGTTTAGGGTCTAGCAATTATGGATAAGCACTTGGGGTCTAACGTTTGGGGTTTTGGGGTTTAGGATTTGGGGTTTTGGGTTATGGGTTTGTGGTTTTGGGATTGGGTTTGGGTTTGGGATTTTGGGTTTTGGGTTTGTTGTTTAAGATTTAAGGTTTAGGGATTATGGTTTGGTGTTTAGGATATAGGGTTGGGGTTTAGTGTTTGGTTTAGGGTTTAGGGTTTAGGGTTTCGGGTACAGAGTTATGGCTTTGGGTTTTAGGTTTTAATAGTTTATGGTTTGTGGTTTAGGGTTTGATGTTTGGTGTTTGGGGTTTAAGGTTTGGGGTTTTGGGTTTTTTTTTGAGGATTTAGGGTTTAGAGTTTATGATTTAGGGTTTGAGGTTTTGCATTTAGGGCTTGGGGTTTAGGGTTTAGGGTTAAGGTTTGGGGTTTAGGGTTTAGGTTATGGTGTTTTGGGTATAGGGTTCAGGGTATTGGATTTGTGTTTTAGATTTTAGTTTAGGATTTAGGTTTTAAGGTTTGGGGTTTGGGATTTAGGGTTTGGAGTTTAGGGTTTAGTGTTTAGTGTTTAGGGTTTGGAGTTCGGGGGTTAGGGATTGGGGTTTTGGGTTTAGGGTTTAGGGTTTGGGGTTTAGGTTTTACAGTTTGGGGTTGATTCTTTAGGGTTTACGGTTTAGGGTTTAGAGTTTGGGCTCTGGGGTTAGGGGTTTAAGGCATGGAGTTTTAAGTTAAGGGTTTTAGGTTTAGTGTTTGGGGTTAAGGGTTTAGGGTTTTTAGTTTTGGGTTTTGGGGTTTAGTGTTTATGGTTCATTTTTTGGGGTTTAGGGTTTAGGAATTTTTGATTTAGGGTAATAAGGTGTTTGGGTTTATGGTTTTATGGGTTTAGGGTTCATAGTTAAGGGTTTAGGTTTTATGGTTTACAGTTTTTGGGCTTAGGGTTTAGGGTTTTGGATTTCGTGTTTGGTGGTTAGGGTTTGGTGTTTAGGGTTAAGTCTTTGGGGTTAAAGCCTTTCTGATGTGTGGCCCACATACGGCCAAGGGGAAATAAATTGGAGGGGGGATACAGGGGAGCTGACGCCTTGGGCGAGTGTTTCAGTTTTTATGAGATCGACTTTTAATTTCATTGCCTTTCTTTTTTCGGTATGCCGCTCCGCAGGCAAGGAGAGCTGTGAGCAGAGCGAGAGAACGAAGTGGGCTATGGTGATGTAAGAATTTGCACCTATTTGTATCGATTTAGTGATCAGCCCGCTAGTTTCATTGATCCCAGTCGGTGTTCCTTTTCCATTTTCTTCAAATAGTTCTACCTATCCAGAAAAATTGTCGGCCCACGAATGTGGTTCCGATCCTTTTGGTTATGCCAAAAGTCATTTCGATATACGATTTTATCTGGTTTCTATTTTATTTATTATCCCTGATCCGGAAGTAACCTTTTCCTTTCCTTGGGTGGTACCTCACAACAAGATTGACCCACTTGGATCTTGGTCTGTCAAAGCCTTTTTATTGATTTTGACGATTGGTTCTCTTTATGAATGGAAAACGGGTGCTTCAGATCGGAGTAACCACTAGTGATAGGGCGAAAATTGGGGGGAAGGACAAAGGAAAAAGTGATGCCTACATTAAATCAATTGATTCGTTGTGGTAGAGAAGAAAAACAGTGCACGGACTGTACTCGAGCTTCGGATCAATGTCCCCAGAAGCAAAGAGTACGCCCACATGTTCCAATGAGAACACCAAAAAAACCAAATTCAGCTCCAAGTAAGATAGCCAAAGTACGGTCTAGCAATCGACATGATATATTTGCTCACATTTCGGGCGAAGGTCATAATTCGCAAGAACATCCAATGGTGTTAATAAGAGGAGGTAGAGTGAAAGATTCGTTAGTTGTGAAATCCCATAGTATTCATGGAGTAAAGGAATTGCTGGGAATTCCAGATCAAAAAAGGGGCAGATCTAAATATGGTGCGAAAAAACCAAAATTGATATGAATGGAAGATGCCTCTGGAACTTCTTTTTCTCGATCAGTCGAGGGAACAACCACAACATTACACCCCAAAATTGAACTATAGATAGCCCTTCTGAATGACTATAGTATAGTATACAACATGAGCCAAGAAAGAGTGTAGTACACTCCATTCGCCTATGGAGGTGAGTGGAGGAAGAATCCACAAATATGCTACATGTATTGCTTATAATAAAAGCTTGTTCATAAATTCACTCGACCACTTGTTAGTTTTTCTACACTACACGACATGAGTGGCAGGTGAAGTTGAAGCAGACACGGTCAAGTGAAGTCGACTTCACAAGTGATTCAACATACCTTATTGACATAATAAAGAAGAGAAGGGTCTCGCCCGGCTGAAACACTACAGGGCGCGCTAGCTAAAGCTAGCGCCCTTATTTGGTTTAGTAAAGGGGGTCGCCCAAAATGAGTAAGGCCTGATTTCATCTCCTGCACCTTGATTTACAATCAACCTGATTTACAACCCTAAAGCGGTCGAGCTGTTCTACGACCACCCCTGTCGTTTTCTTCGCAAGATTAGTGTCACACCCCAATTACGCACTATTTAGAACGGTGTGATGAACCGCTAATAAACCAACGGTTCAACCAGGATCTCTAATAGGCTATATCCTTTTAAATTAAACCATACACATCCACAACCATAATAAGAATAAATACACAATAACGGAAGTCTTAATATTAAATGAACTGAGGAATCTAACTGTGATAATCATAAATAAAATATCAAATTATGTTGTATCAATCGAGACATAAGTAAATAAAATATCAATTGCATTTCCTTAATAGTTTAAATAAAAATCTAATCGAAAACACATGAGTTGCACTCGCATGAGGAGTCATGCATTTCCACTATGTCTTCAGCCTCTATTGCAGCAACGGGCCAGTACACAGAAGCATTCATATAATCTTCCACAGTGGTACCTGCATCATCAACTAAAAATATTTGACGTCGAAAGTGTAAGCACACATCACGGCTCAGTGAGCAAACAAAACGATTCAACAAACATATGCATGCATTCAATTCATATTTGTGGTCTGGTATATAAGTTTGCAATGTGTTTTAGAAATGTTCGGTGGCCGCTTCACCTCTATACACGAGTGTGTGAAGCCACCAAAGGTTAACGTTTATTGTCTTCCCACATGCACCCACCATGGAATAGAGATAGAGCTAAAGTGTTCAGATCAAACACCGCATAACACTTCCCCCGATGCCCTACCCATTCCAACACGTAAGCCCTTCCTGACGAGGGCTTGCAAACTGGGCTCGCAACTAACCAATTCTAATGTCAAACAGTGTATCCAAGGCCTCACCCCAACATCCCTCAATACGTCCATAGTGATAGAGCTAACCCCCTCGATAGAGTCAAAGACTACACGGTCCGAGACCACCTCCCCTGATGCCCTACGATGTAATAGTTCTGCTAATGTAATGGTGATACGACAATGTCAGTGGACTAGACTTGAGTAGAGTTAGAGCTAAAGTGCCCGGATCAAACACTGCATAACACCTCCCTTGATGCCCCACTCGCATCAAGTACACTAACCACACACAAACATTCAAATGTCCATTCCTAGCATCATCAACATCATCATGTTATAAATAAACCGAATTAAATATGCATAAACATTAATAGTAGGAATATTGGGTGACATGTTGAATGCACATTACAAGCATACACGCATAGAATCAGTCATGGCATTGGACTAAAGAAAATAAAAACAGTGTATTATTAGCCAATTAGTTTAGGTCATGTTCCCTCACCTTTGGTTGAGTGTAGATCCTCTTTCAAGCTTTAAGAATCACTTTTATATCAATAGGAAAACGTAACAAGTCGATAGTTTTTAATTAGAATTCATTCCGACAATTTTAGGCTTGCTGTTAAGCGAGGGTCACAGGATGGGTCACAGGTAGGGTAGCAGTTTATTGCGACCCCCAGGGGTAGGGTGGATGCTAGGGTCAGATGTTCCATTGACCCTGGGTGCGACCACCGCATCACTGGACTTCCCGAATGCTGGGGGTCGATCCTGTGGTCTGGTAGGGTCGATTCCCAATCGACCCCACGTGCGACCCCCCGTGGTTTGAGTTGAGAATTTCATTCTACAGTCCATTCTTTCATGTTTGGGTCCTATGGCTTACTTCCACAATCCATTCTATGCTTGTTCTATGGCTTAAAACTCTAGGTTTCTTCCTTACATTGCCTACCATGATTTCCTCCATGGATTTCATTGAAATCCTCCCATGGATGGATGATTTGGGTTTCCCCTAAGTCATACCCTCTTCATGAACTATTCTAAGGTCTTAAATCATTAATAGAAACATACCCATACCTTAAGTTTGCCGAGATTCAGAGGTTTCTCTGAATTCTTCTCTTTATTCTTCTTCTCCAACATTCCTTCTCTTATCCTTCTCCTCTCTTTCTCTCACTTTCAATTAGGGTTTCAAAAGGAGTCAAAGAGGCTAAGGGATGTCCTATTTATAGAGGAGAATCTCCCAAAATAAGTCCCAAAGAGATTAGGAAAGAATCCCCTTGAAATTTGAAAACTTTCCTATTTACGGTTTCTGTCGACAAAGCATGGATCTCTGTCGGACACAATGCTTTCAGGTACACCGTGTAATCTGACAATGTTATCCACATACAACTTAGCTAACCTCTCCAATGTATACTGAGGTCGTATAGCTAGAAATCGAGCCATTTTAGTCAGTCGGTCTACAATCACTCAAACTGCGTCAACTACTCGGGGAGTCAATGGTAACCCTGTGAAGAAGTCCATAGTGATGCAGTCGCACTTCCATGCTAGTTCCGATAATGACTGTAACAGTCCTGCCGGTCTTTGTCATTCAGCTTTCACCTTCTGACAATCTAGGCATTGAGACATGAACTTGGCTATATCTGCTTTCATTCCTCTCCACCAATATAATTTCTTTAGGTCATGATACATTTTCGTACTTCCAGGGTGTATCGAATAGGCGGTGGTATGGGCTTCCTCCATTAGTCGGTGTCTAATGTCCAAACTTTCTATCCAGGTACACATATTCTTCCTTTGTACTTCAGTACCTTTTCATCATCTAAGGTGAACTCAAGAATAGTCCTACCTTTTTAGATGTCTTCTTGTACCATTTTTAGATAAGGGTCTGATGTAATAGCTGTTTTCACCTCATCAAGTATATCAAGTACAATCTTCAATGTGGCGAACATATTTGCAAATCGATGGATAAACCCTTAGTTGGTTGATTCACCCGGTGCATCTATCACAAACTGCTCATTACCACAATTAAATACTTTTTCAGTAGTATACAGTGCAGCAGTGGTGCTAACCTCCCCTTGAGATTTTATCATTGCCTTTCTACTCAGCGCATCAGCAACCACATTAGCTTTTCCCGGATGATACTGGATATCACAATCATAGTCTTTCAATAGTTTCAACCATCTTCTTTGTCTTATATTCAACTCCTTCTCATTAAAGAGGTAAGTAAGACTCTTATGATCTGATTTAATCTGAAATTTCTCTTCATACAAGTAATGTCTCCATATTTTGACGGCATGAACTACTGCCGCTAATTCCAAATCATGAGTGGGATAGTTCTTCTCATGTGTCTTCAATTTTCTTGAGGCATAAGCAATTACTTGTTCTCTTTTCATAAGTACACATCCTAATCCCAATCCTGATGCGTCAGTGTACAAAATAAATGGCTATCCTGGAATCGAGATGGTCAAGATTGGAGCAGATATCAATATAGCCTTCAATATTTGGAAGCTCTTCTCGCATTTATCAGTCCAAACAAACTTTTCACCCTTCTTAGTTAAACTGGTGAGAGGTACGGCAATTCGGGAATAGTCTTCCACAAATCATCGATAATATCCAGCTACACCTAAGAAACTTCTAATTTTTGCAACGCTCTTCTGTGCTTCCCACTTCACAATAGCTTTGATCTTGCTAGGATCCACTTTAATTCCTTCAGCGGATACCACATGGCCTAGAAAAGCGACTTCCTTTAGCCAAAACTCACATTTTGTAAATTTGGCGTAGAGCTTCTCCTTCCGTAATCGTTGCAGAGCGACGTTTAGATTCTTAATATGTGTTTCCTTGTCCTTTGAGTAGACCAATATATCATCGATGAATACAATAACCGACGAATCCAACATACTGTGGAATACCCGATTCATAAGTTTCATAAAGGTTGTTGGTGCGTTCGTCAATTCAAAAGACATGACCAAAAATTCATAATGTCAATATCTGATCCTGAATGCTGTCTTGGGAATATCACCTTCCTTAATCATCAACTGATGGTAGCCTGACCGAAGATCTATCTTAGAGTACACTTTTGTAAGACCCGCACTCCATAAACCCAATCTAAACCTTGGTTTCATGTCGTAACAGGTCTTCCGATCATCACCGGGCCAGACGGGACGAGCGTATGACAAACATGTACGAAATCTGACCAAAGACGATCAAATAATCATGAGATTATGTTGACCGGTCAATAGTACCGGTCGACCGGTCAGCTCTGGGCAGCTGAGTGCGGAGATCCAGAAATTTATCTCTACGGGTCCCACATTCCTTATTTCGAATCCTAAGACTTTCCTAATCCTAATAGGGTTACTAAACCCTAATTCTAGCCAATATAAACACCCTTAAACCTCCTCAAATCCATTCCATTATCTCTCACAAACCCTAGAGAAGAGAAAGAGGTTGGAAAGGAGAAGGAGCTAGGAAGAAGAAGGAGGTGCCGCCATTGCCGTTCGACGAAGTTCACTCTACGCCAGTCGACGGTAAGTGTTTTAACCATTCTTCGTACTCTATGACTCTAGGCTAGTTGTATGGGTAGATCAATACCATGCAAAGTAGGTATTGATCTAAAACCCTAAATTAGATATTAAACCATAAGTTGCCGTCAAACCCTAGGTTCGAGTTCTAGGATGATTATCATCGAAACTAGACTGGAATGAGTTGGAGATAATTCTAACTCAAAGCTCAGATTTAGAATGGGTAGGAGAAACCCTGAAAATCCGTGGAGAATGATCAACGGCAGTCAAAAACCCCAAAGTATGGTCTTTCAGAGACATACCAGTCGACTATACCGGTTGCACGCTGTGTGACCGGTATGTTGCCACCAGTACCTTTCGGGGGGCTGGTCTGTGCGGACCGGCTGACCATACCGGTCACCAATTTTCCCCACGGAGCTGCGACTGGTACATTCCACCGGTCAGCTCTGTGAGTGTATTTTGTAACCTCGTTGGTTTTCCGACCAACGTATGCCCTAAAGAAACTATTCTAATTGAACCCTAATATTATGTAGGACTTTGTGATAGCACATTTGGATCTTGCGACGTGGAGCAAGCTATCAAACGAGCGTCAGGTAAGGGAATCTGACCTAAACCCTAATAATTAATGGACAGTAAATCGTTGTTAATAACTTGAATAAATATGATATGATGTTTGTGCATATTTACATGCCATCCTTTACTTTCTGTTATTATTATTGCTCATGCATGATAGGATGTGATTGTTAGGCATGTGAATGTTTTCGTTAGTGTCTGTAGTGGGGCATGGGCCTAGGATCATTCCTCACACTGGCAATTTTTGTAGTATTCTATCTTAACATGCTTGGTACGGGTGGGGCATCAGGGGAAGGTCGTGGTACGGTGGTCTCCGATGTTGATGTTGGCCAGGCCATGGTTATGTGGCACTATGGTCTCTGAGGTCAACGCTAGCTTGTCCACGATGCTTTAGCACTATCTCTATGCCGTAGGGAGTTATGTTGGGATAGGGTCTACCAGCGTATTATTCTATCCTAGTGGGTTAGTTGCATATAGGGTATCAGGGGAGGTACGGGGATGCCTTAGCTCTATCTCTATGCCATAGACGGCTATGCTGGGATAGAGCCTACATTGATGACATATAGGATTGGTAAGTTGCGAGCCCAGTTTGCAAGCCCTGGCCAGTAGTGGCTTAGGTACTGGTATGGGTAGAGCATCAGGGGAGGTACGGGGATATCTTAGCTCTATCTCTATTCCATGATGGGTGCATGTGGGCCAATGGTGGTATGATCCATGAGGTTCCGCACACTCGTGTATAGAGATGTGGGGGCCACCAAACCTTTCTATAGCACATTACAAACTTAAACCAGACCACAATATAAAATGTTTGTTACTCATACATAATATTGTGAAACTGTCTGATTGTCTTACTGAGCTAAGTTGTGAGCTCACCCTTTGTGTACACAATGTTTTTAGATGTTGATGCAGGATACACGGTGAATGACTATATGAACGCTCTGGCGTATGGTGATGTTGCTACTCTAGGTGTACAGGCAGGACAGGACGAGCATGACGCTTCATGCGAGTGCCCATTCTGCGTGTACCTGTGATTGATTTTATTTATTTGTTTTAGTTATTTTTGGTTGACTTTTAAAGAGATGTAATGATATTATATTTTATGATTGGATTTGAATAATGGGATATTTATTTAATTTATCAATAGATACTCAGTTCATTCTATTTAAAGACTTCCGCTGTATTATTTTTATTCTGATTGTGTTTATGTGCAATGGTTTGTATGAGCGAACACGGTCTATTCGAGATCCTGGTGTGAACCATTGGTTCAATGACGGTTCACTCACACCATTCTGATTGGTTCAAAATTGGGGTGTGACATCTTGGTATCAGAGTTTGTGATAGACCTTATGCCATGTTCGGCGCCGGTGTCTAAAGCACCATACAGGATGGCCCCTATCGAGTTAAAGGAGTTGAAGACCCAATTACAAGAATTGTTAGATAGGGGTTTCATACGACCTAGCATATCACCTTAGGGAGAACCTGTATTATTTGTCAAGAAGAAGGATGGAAATGTAAGGCTATGCATTGACTACCTGGAACTAAACAAGTTAACTATCAAGAATCGATATCCTTTACCTAGGATCGATGATTTGTTCGATCAGTTACAGGGTGCAAAGGTTTTCTCAAAGATTAATCTTCGATCAGGGTATCACCAACTGAAGATCAAGGCCGGAGATATTCTGAAGATTGCTTTCAGGACAAGGTATGGGCATTATGAGTTTCTAGTTATCTCGTTCGGTTTGACAAATGTTCCAGCGTCGTTCATGAAACTGATGAACCAAGTGTTTCATGACATGTTGGATACTTCGATCATCGTATTCATCGATGACATAATGGTCTACTCAAAGGATAAAGAGGCTCATGCAACACACTTAAGGGCAGCCCTACAACGGCTAAGAATGGAGAAGCTGTATGCTAAGTTCAAGAAGTGTGAGTTTTGGCTGAAGGAAGTGGCTTTCTTGGGCCATGTAGTATCTGCAGACGGTATCAAGGTCGATCCAAGTAAGATAGCTGCTATAGTAGGATGGGAAGCACCAAAATCTGTTGCGGAGATTCGTAGCTTCCTTGGGTTGGCTAGTTATTATAGAAGATTCGTGGAGGATTACTCCAGGATCGCTGTTCCACTCACCAGATTAACCAAGAAGGGGGAGAAATTCATATGGACAGATGAGTGAGAGAAGTGTTTTCAGACTTTGAAGTCAAGACTAGTCTATTCTGGGATTTTGACAATCCCAGAACCAAGCGTACCGTTTACCTTATATACGGATGCTTCAGGGTTGGGTATTGGGTGTGTATTGATGCAAGGAGAACAGGTGATTGCTTAAGCATCAAGACAGTTAAAAGAGCATGAGAAGAACTATCCTACGCATGATTTGGAGTTAACAATGGTCATACATGCCATTAAGACTTGGAGACACTACTTGTACGGAGAAAGTTTCAGATTAAGTCAGATCACAAGAGCTTAACTTATCTCTTCACTCAGAAGGATCTGAATATGAGACAGAGGAGATGGCTGGAATTGTTAAAAGATTATGACTGCGATATCCAGTACCATCCGGGTAAAGCAAATGTTGTGGCCGACGCCATAAGCAGAAAATGGGCATCGAAACCTGAGGCAGGACCGAGTACAAATGCTGCATTATGTGCCGCAGCCTTAAGTTCAATTGGAGGCGATGAAGAGTATATAATATTGACTGCAGAAGATCCAGTCGAGCAAGGTTTAAATCATAAGTTCACCATAACGTTCGCAGCTTTGAAGATCTCACCGGATCTAGTGGATGAAGTAAAGGTAGCAATCCTACAGGATCCACATCTCAAGACAGTGCAAGAAGACTTAGAGAAGGGTACAAGAAATCCTGACTTTACCTTTGATTCAGACAAGGTACTCAAGTATCGTGGACGATTATGCATATCTGAGAGTGAAGACTACAATATCAGAGACCGGGTTATGACTAAAGCTCATTACACTCCATATTCGGTACATCCAAGAAGTACCAAAATGTACCATGATTTAAGAAGACTATATTGGTGGAGGGGTATGAAAGTAGATATAGCTCATTTCATATTCCAATGTCTAAATTGTCAACAAGTTAAAGCAGAAAGGTAGAAACCCGTAGGTTTATTACAACCATTATCGGAACCTGCATGGAAGGGGATTGCATCACTATGAATTTCGTCACTGGCCTACCTTTGACACCAAGGTCAGTGGATGCAGTTTAGGTTATAGTCGATCGACTCACCAAGACAGCTCGATTCATTGCGGTCAGACCTCAGTATACCATGGAGAAACTGGCCAAGTTATATGTTGATAATATAGTCAGACTTCATGGCATCCCAGAGAGTATAGTATCTGATAGAGATCCTCGTTTTACATCAAAGTTCTGGGAACGATTACAGAAAGCTATGGGAACGAACTTGAAGTTCAGTACAGCTTTCCACCCTCAGACAGACGGCCAATCTAAAAGGACTATTCAAATTTTAGAAGATATGCTTCGAGCTTATGCATTAGATTTCAAGGGAGCTTAGGATGAGAAGCTATCACTTATCGAGTTTGCTTATAACAACAGCTATCAAGCTACAATTTGGATGGCTACATATGAAGCACTCTATGGGAAAAAGTGTCGAACACCTCTGTTATGGAACAAGGTGGGAAAATGAGGAATTATAGGACCAGAGTTTGTCGAAGAAACTTGTCGAGTGATTGATCAGATCAAGGAGAGAGTGAAGACAGCTCAAGTTCGACAGAAGCACTATGCGGATAATCGACGTCGAGATCTGGAGTTTGCAGTAGGTGACAAAGTATTCTTGAAGATATCACCGGTGCGAGGTCTGAAACGGTTTGGTAAGAAGGGAAAGCTATGCCCCAGGTATGTGGGACCATACGAGATATTGACCAGACGGGGTAATGTAGCATATCAATTGGCTCTACCACCATCTATGTCAAGTGTTCATGATGTGTTCCATATATCATTGTTGAAGAAGTATGTCAGAGACTCATCGCACATCTTGATAGCAGACCCCCCAGACTTGACTGAAGACGTAACATTCGAAGTATTGCCTATGATGCTCTCAATCTGAAAGGTACAACAACTTCGAAACAAAGATATTCATTATGTGAAAGTGCTTTAGAGAAGCCAAGATGTCAAAGAGATTACTTGGGAAGAGGAGAGCGCGATGAGGAAGAAGTACCCTAACCTTTTCGACGATCAAGGTACGTTCAAATTTCGAGGTCAAAATTTCTTTTAAGGGTGGGGGAGTTGTGAAACTTACAGGCAAATTTTGGGACAAAATTTCTTCTAAGGGTGGGGGAGTTGTAAGACCCACACTCCAGAAACCCGGTCTAAACCTTGGTTTCATGTCGTAACAGGTCTTCCGATCATCACCGGGCCAGACGGGACGAGCGGATGACAAACAGGTACAAAATTGGACAAAAGACGATCAAATATTCATGAGATTAAGTTGACTGGTCGATGGTACCGGTCTTGGTACCGGTCGACCGGTCAGCTCTGTGCAGCTGAGTGCAGAGATTTGAAAATTTATCTCTGCGGGTCCCACTTTCCTGATTTCGAATCCTAAGACTTTCCTAATCCTAATAGGGTTACTAAACCCTAATTCTAGCCTATATAAATACCCTTAAACCACCTTAAATCCTTTCTATTATATCTTACAAACCCTAGAGTAGAGAAAAAGGTTGGAAAGGAGAAGGAGCTAGGAAGAAGAAGGAGGTGCCGCCATTGCCGTTCGACGAAGCTCATTCTATGCCAGTCGATAGTAAGTGTTTTAACCATTCTTCTTACTCTATGACTCTAGGATAGTTGTATGGGTGGATCAATACCATGCAAAGTAGGTATTGATCTAAAACCCTAAATTGGATATTAAACCCTAAGTTGCCGTCAAACCCTAGATTCGAGTTCTAGGATGATTATCATCGAAACTAGACAGGAATGAGTGGGTGATAACTCTAACTCAAAGCTCAGATTTAGAATGGATAGGAGAAACCCTGGAAATCCATGGAGAATGATCGACGGCAGTCGAAAAACCCAAAGTATGGTCTTCTAGAGACATACCAGTCGACTATACCGGTTGGACCCTGTGTGACTGGTATGTTGCCACCGGTACCTTCCGGGGGGCTGATCTGTGGGGACCGGATGACCATACCGGTCGCCAATTTTCCCCACGGAGCTGCGATCTGTACATGCCACCGGTCAGCTCTGTGAGTGTATTTTTGTAACCTCGTTGGTTTTTCGACCAACATATGCCCTAAAGAAACTATTCTAATTGAAACCTAATATTATGTAGGACTTTGTGATATCGCTTTTGGATCTTGCGACGTGGAGCAAGCTATCAGACGAGCGTCAGGTAAGGGAATCTGACCTAAAACCTAATAATTAATGGATGGTAAATCATTGTTAATAACTTGAATATATATGATGTGATGTTTGTGCCTATTCACATGCCATCCTTTTACTTTTCGTTATTATTTTTGTTCATGCATGATAGGATGTGATTGTTAGGCATGTGATTGTTTTTGTTAGTATGTGGAGTGGGGCATGGGCCTGGGATCATTCCTCACACTGGTAATTTTTGTAGTATTCTATCTTAACATGCCTGGTACGGGTAGGGCATCAGGGGAAGGTCATGGTACTGTGGTCTCCGATGTTGATGTTGGCTTGGCCATGGTTATGTGGCACTGTGGTCTCCGAGGTCGACGCTGGCTTGTCCACGATGCTTTAGCTCTATCTCTATGCCAAAGGGAGTTATGTTGGGATAGGGTCTACCTGCGTATTGTTCTATCCTAGTGGGTTAGTTGCGGATAGGGTATCAGGGGAGGTACGGGGATGCCTTAGCTCTATCTCTATGCCGTAGACGGCTATGCTGGGATAGAGCCTACATTAATGACATATAGGATTGGTTAGTTGCGAGCCCAGTTTGCAAGCCCTGGCCAGTAGGGGCTTAGGTACTGGTATGGGTATAGCATTAGGGGAGGTACGGGGATATCTTAGCTCTATCTCTATTCCATGATGGGTGCATGTGGTCCAATGATGGTGTGATCCATGAGGTGCCACACAATCGTGTATAGAGGTGCGGGGGCCACCAAACCTTTCTGTAGCACATTGCAAACTTAAACCAGACCACAACATAAAATGTTTGTTACTCATGCATAATATTGTGAAACTATCTGATTGTCTTACTGAGCTAAGTTATGAGCTCACCCATTATGTACACATTGTTTTTAGATGTTGATGCAGGATACACGGTGGATGACTATATGAACGTTCTTGAATCAGGTCATACCTGTGACCACATCAGGCGATGCGGCAGCACCCTCAGATGTAATTGTGTAAACTCTGCCTTGTTGTAGTTGCTTCTTGGTCTTAGGACATTATCGGAAATAATGTCCCACTTTATTGTAGTTATAGCATTTTACTCCTTCACTAATTTGCTTTTGTTGCTGTTGAGCTGCGGAAGTAGTCTTGCCTGCAGCATTGAAACCTTGAGTACGGAAGGGTTTGAATATCTTGGTGTTCCCTCCGTTGTAAGAATTTTCATTTGGCCTTTTGATTCCTCTATTTATAGGAAAGTAGTTCTCTTTCTGGCTCGACTCTATCCCTCGAGCAATTTGTACAGCTTCATTGTAGATTTTCTTCTCATGTCCCAGAACATGTTCACGTATGCTTCCCCTAAGTCCCATGATGAACCTTCGGGTCTTTGTATCTTCCACTTGCATACTGACTACTGCAAAGAAGAACAGCTCCTCATAACACTGTTGATATGCATCGACAGTCATCTGTACCTGATATAAACTCAGGAACTCCTTCTCCATGGAATCTCTGAAACTCCTAGGAAAATACTTCTCAAAGAATGCATCCTTATATATATCCCATGTCTGCTTTGTCATCAGATACATCCGCATGGACTTCCACCAGTGGTGTGCATCTCCTTTCATCATAAATGTTGCACACAATACTTTCTCTTCCTCATTCATTGTCATCATCTTGAAGTTTCTCTCCATCTCATCGATCCAGTGTGTTAGCCACAACGGATCAGCTAGCTTACCACTATACTCCTTGGGCTTCATCTTCAGAAAACGCTCAACCAGTTTGGAGTGGTCTATTTGATGAGGAACATAAGCCCCATATATCGGTGGTTGGTATTGATATCCACCTAGAGTTACTTCAGGGTTTTGTACTTGAGCCTGCATGATGGGAGTCTGAGGTGCGTGGAGTACTGTGATACTTCCCCCTGGTACTGTGCTTGCCTGTCCTACTGGCATCGGTGTCGTCTGTACAGTTGGAAAAGCCATGCCTATGGTAGCTTGCATAGTAGCTTGTACCTGTTGTATTTGCTGCAGCTGTTGTGCCAAATTCATTACGGCTGTAGCCAAGTCTGTAGGTGGTGCTGGATGATTTGTAGGACTTGTCTGCCCATTAACTATGGACGGTGCCGTGTTCGGATTCTCCTGTGTTTTAGGGTGTATATGGATGTCTTCCTCCATAGGTGGCGGTGGTGGAATAGTGTTACGGCTTTTTCTGGTCACTCTGCGTCCAGCCATTACCTGTTTTGGTAGTGGTGATGCCTGAAAATCATAGAATATGTGAGGCAATCATTATATACTTCATTCTCATATTTAAATCCACTAATCAATGATATTTTCAAAATTTTCAAATCATTCTGTCAAAAATACTATATTTTCCATCGCAGGGTCGATGGTGGGGGTCGATGGATGTCTGACCCTCGGGTATGCGACCCTGAGAATCACTGATACTTATCGAGAGCCAAGGGTTGATGAGGGGGTCGATGGATGTCTGACCCTGGGATCGACCCCTGGTTCTCTATTAGATCACCAAGAGCCGAGGGTCGATGAGGGGGTCGGAGGGGGGGTCGGATGTTTTGGTCGAATTCTCTGACCCTTGGACTAAAAATCAGGTTTTTAATCCCGATTTTGAATCCATTTCTCATTTTTTCTCCTCCTTTCTGACTCGGCTCATCCCTCTGAGTTGCCACAGTGACAACTCCGATCCATTGGTATTTTTGCTTCTCTTTTCAACGTCTACTCCTCTTCTACAGGTATGTTCTCTACGGTTTCATGTTTTTAGGGTTTCTTAACTAGGTTTTTGCTCGTTTATATCGTTTTCTTCAAATTAACTTTTTTCAATCGTAAAAATTCAATTTTTATTGGGGGCTTTTGTTGTTGGTGACTCAATGGACGAAAGCCCTCAAAAATATTTGAGTTTCATTGGTTGGTTATCGAGAAACTTGAAATTTCCCATTTTTGCCCTAATTTGTTGAGATTTTTGAATTTCTTGAAATTTCTTCAAATTTAATCTCTTTAGATAAAATTTCCAATTGTATGAGTCTTACAGGATCATTTAAAATCTATATAAGTCATCCTGCCCACGTGTATGGGTGAAAAGTGAGGCTTTTGACCAATTTATGTCGTTATAATGTCGAAATTTTTTGGGTTTTTCATCTTTACTGAGACAGTATCTATTTTTCTTGGTTTTTACAGATAGTATGGCTCGTACCAAAGTAACTAGGGTTCATGACCCAGTCTGCTTCCGTTCTAACAAGGTTGAGGCACAGTATGCCCACTACGCTCATAAGAAGGTAAAGGGAGGTCGTCGGGTGGACTTGGCTAGCCTGGCCTTGTTTGATGTGGAGAGGGCTTTTGGTGATATGGGCTAGCTTCCTGTGATCACCTATGACGCCTGTACTCATCCAGATTTGGTGAGACAGTTTTATTGTAATCTCCAAGTGGTGGGGGATTACAATGATGCTGAGAGGGGTAGAGAGCTCAGGATCACTAGCTATGTCAAGGGAGTTGAGGTTTCCTTTGATTATCGGCAACTAGCGGATCTCTTAGGCATTTCATACGACGGCCCCTTGGTGTTCTGTGCTCCTGAAGAGCCCCAATTCCTTTCATTGGAGATGAGGGCTGAGAAAGACCGTCAGCTCATCAAAGAGGATCGCTGGGAGATGAAAGCGATCTACCTACGTCCAGAGCCTCGGGTGTACTGTAAGATCATTCAGCACAACCTGATACCTCAAAGTGGGCAATATGAGAGGATCTCCTAGTTGACCCAGTTCCTACTATATTGTATCTGCACTAGGCAGCTTGTCTGCCTCCCTTATATCATTATTTGGATGATGATTAGTGCCACATTTTCCGGTCATGTTGGCAACCTGCCTTATGGACGCATGATCACTACACTGCTTACCCACTTGGGTATTGACATGGAAGTTGAGAGGATTCAGGAGAAATCCTTCTCGTCACCTCTGGATTGGGAAGCCATCTATAAGATGGGCATGCAGGATGCTCAGGTCAGCGTCGATGAGAGGAACGCTCTGGTGCGTCCGCCTACCCGAGTGGAGATGGCTGACATTGAGGCAGCAGCAGCAGCCACTGGAGTAGGGGTTCATGGGGGTGATGATGATCGTTTTTATATGGATGTGGATTCCATACCTCCTCCATCACCTACTCATGCTAGGGGAGCTGGTCCTTCTTATGCAGCTGGTCCTTCACATGCAGCTTTTCCTTCACACCCACCTACTAATGACATGATGGGGATACTGCATGAGATTAGAGAGGCTCAGTGCATGTCTGATCTGAGAATGGGAGAGCTTCTAGATGATCAGCGCATGTCGGATCTGAGGGTGGGAGAGCTTCTAGATTCTCAGCACGTGACTGATCAGCGGGTTGCTGATCTCACAGCTACTCTTCAGACGATCCACACTCAGATAGCTTGGTTGACTAGAGTTTATGCTGAGGATTATGACCGCGAGACACCGCCTCCCCCATCACCTCCAGCTTTCTGATGTATTTTCTTTTTATTTTTCTTTTTGTACTTCAGAGTAACTGTCCGGGTTGTGGACTGTACTTTGTTTTAGACTTGTTTATATACGTTTGTTTTTCCTTCGAGTGTATATAAATTTGTTTCTCATTTAATAGATGCATTATTCTCTTTCAATTTTTGTCTGAAACTACACAGATGTTTATGGTGTGTTATTATTACAGCTTTTAAATTTTTATCCTATCTCAGTTCATAAACTTTTATGGAAGTATACAGGTTTACAAGACAGGGCCTGAGAGCTCTGATACTAAGTTGTCACACCCCAATTTTGTACTATTCAGAACGGTGTGATGAACCGCTAATAAACCAACGATTCAACAAGGATCTCTAATAGGCTGTGTCCTTTTAAAATTAAACCATACACATCCACAACCATAATCATAATAAATACACAATAGCGAAAGTCTTAATATTAAATGAACTGAGGAATCTAACTGTGTTAATCATAAATAAAATATCAAATTATGTTGTATCAACCAAGACAAAAGTAAATAAAATATCAATTACATTTCCTTAATAGTTAAAATAAAAATCTAATCGAAAATGCATGAGTTGCACTCGCATGAGGAGTCATGTGTCTCCACTATGTCTTCAGCCTCCATTGCAGCAATGTGCTTGAACACAGAAGCATTCATATAATCTTCCACAATGGTACCTACATCATCAACTAAAAATATTCGACGTGGAAAGGGTGAGCACACATCATGGCTCAGTGAGCAAACAAAACAATGCAACAAACATATGCATGCATTCAATTCATATCTGTTGTCTGGTATATAAGTTTGCAATTTACTATAGAAAGGTTCGGTGGCCGCCTCACCTCTATACATGAGTGTGTGAAGCCGCCAAAGGTTAACGTTTATTGTCAACCCACATGCACCCACCATGGAATAGAGATAAAGCTAAAGTGTCCTGATCGAACACCGCATAACACTTCCCCTGATGCCCTACCCATACCAACACGTAAGCCCCTGCTGGCAAAGGTTTGCAAACTGGGATCGCAACTAACCAAACCTAATGTCAAACAATGTATCCAAGGCCTCACCCCGACATCTCTCAATAAATCCATAGAGATAGAGTTCAGGCTCCCCGGCAGAGTCGATGACTACACGGTCTGAGACCA